>LLKJ01000759.1:0-11162 GCA_002242865.1 Clarireedia sp. CPB17
CTCGGGAACCGCCCTCAGCTCCAACCCCCCCAAAATCTTCACCCCACTCAAAATCCGCGGCCTCACTCTCCAAAACCGCATCATGCTCTCCCCGCTGTGTCAATACTCCGCCGAAAACGGCCACATGACCCAATGGCACCTCGCGCATCTCGGCGGCATCATCCAGCGCGGCCCAGGCCTCTCCTTCATCGAAGCCACCGCCGTCGTGTCCGAGGGCCGCATCACCCCGCAAGACTGCGGGCTCTGGCTCGACTCCCAGGCCGAGAAGCTAAAGGAAATCGTCGAGTTCGCACACGGCCAGGGCCAGAAAATCGCTATCCAGCTCGCGCATGCCGGACGCAAGGCTAGTACTGTGGCGCCGTGGTTGAGCGCCGGTGCTGTTGCGACGAAGGAGGTTGGCGGCTGGCCAGACGACGTCAAGGCCCCGAGCGCGTTGGCGTATAATGAGGATCATGCGACCCCCAGCGCTATGACGCTCGAGGACATCCAGACGCTCAAGGACGCCTGGGTCGCGGCTGTGAAGCGGGCGGTTGATGCGGGGGTTGATGTGATTGAGATTCACAACGCGCACGGGTACCTGCTGCACGACTTCATATCGCCGATGTCGAACAAGCGCACTGATCAATACGGTGGCTCGTTTGAGAACCGCACGCGCTTGACGCTGGAGATTGTAGAGTTGACGAGGAAAAACATCCCCGATACGATGCCGCTGTTCTTGAGAATCAGCGCTACCGATTGGTTGGAGTATGAGGGCTTCAATGAGGATTCCTGGAAGGTTGCGGATACGGTTCGCTTGGCGCCACTGTTGGCGGAGAAGGGGGTTGATCTTTTGGATATTTCCTCCGGGGGGCTGCATCCGGCGCAGAAGATTAAGGGCGGGCCCGGATACCAGGCGCCGTTTGCGAAGGCGGTGAAGAAGGCTGTGGGGGACAAGCTACTAGTTTCGACGGTAGGGTCTATCACGAATGGAAAGCAGGCGGAGGCGTTGGTGACGGGTAAGGGCGATGAGAAGGATAGCCAGGGCGAGGAACCGCTCGATGCGGTGATGGTGGGGAGACAGTTCCAGAAGAACCCCGGGTTGGTGTGGAGCTTTGCGGAGGATGTAGAGTGTCATATTGAAGTGGCGAACCAGATTAGATGGGGGTTCTCTGGGAGAGCCGGTCAGCCTTCGAAGCCGAAGATGTAGTTTAGATATAGATGGAAAGACTAGCTTGTAAGATGGGGAGGGGAATTAGATAGATCTCGAACTTGCTAGAGGATAAGATAAATGAAGATTTTCTTTGAGGTATCTGATTTCAAAATACCTGATGCTGATGAATGGAGACACCTCAAGACGCCGAAGGCATGTATAAAGAACTAGAACCGTAATACCCTAACCCGGTGCACTAACAACTACAAAAAACAAAAAAGAACAGAAATCGCTAAAAGAAAACCCCCCTATAACTACATGTAACCCCTCTCCACCTCTCAAACTCTCGTCAAAACTCTCACAAACGTCGACACAGCTTTCCTCATCGCAACGAGGATCTCTTTCCCCTTCATCTGCAGCTGGTCTCTGCTCACCATGTGGACATGTGGCTCGGCGACCTTACGTCTGCTGGCGAGGGAGTGCGGCATTTGCTTGTGGGTGGGTGCGTGGAGATGAGTTGTGTTACTTGATTTGGGAGTCGAGGGCTGTGGAGGGAAAGGGGTTTGATGTGTGGTTTGATCGATATGGAAATATAGACAGGGAGAGACGGAGATGAGGGTTTTGAGTTATTGTATTTCTAGAAACAGGAGGAAGTGATGATAGAAAAGGACTTGCAAGACTAGGTCGCAGACCGAGATAATATAGTGATAATCCGTTGCAGTCGAGGAGAGTGATGAAATGAGGATAAAAAGCCAGCTCAACACTCAACATATACCACCCCAAACCCACCCCCACCATATCAATCACCGCGACCTCCGCGGCATATACCTATGACGGCAATCCAATCCAGCTACCCTTACCGCGGTCAACTCACAGGCCCAAGACACGAATCTCCATTGGTGGCTAAATAGCATAGACGCAGTATGCGCGGACAAATCGCCAGTGTAACATGCCAAGGGATGGGTGGTCGAGATGTAGGCTCGACGAGTTAGAAAACTATTCGTTCGATTGGTTGGTTTGGGGGTCGTGTACTCTATTTTGAGAAAGAAAGGCAAATGGAGTAGCCGACTGTGGGGGGATAGCGGGTGTTGCGGATGGGTGTTAGATAAATAAATGTGAAGTTGGCTTGAGTAGAGAGAGACCTACCTTCTATTTGCTTGGTTGGAGATAAGCGTTTATGATGGTCGTGGTCGTTGTTCTGGTCAATAATAAAGATTGGGAGGCCGTGGTCTGTTGGGCGGCGGCTAGATGGCGTTGCCGGAAGTAATTAAGTTAGTACATAAGAACTCAAATTGCACGGGTGAGTATAATGGAGGGTTGGGGCCTAGGGCGGCCGTTGAATAGAGTTGGGAGAAATGGTATTTCATTTCCTATATCCTTGAATAACCGTGGTCGACTGGGCGTGCACTCGTACACGCCGGCAATTTGACCGATTTCGACTAGGATTTGTTCACCCCCATGCACCATTCCGGGAACTTTGCTGGTGAAGTGGCCCCGCAAGCCTCTCACATAACTTGGCGACCTTAAACGCGGTACGACGGGGACACCTTGCGTGTAGCAACCGTTCAACGCACTTGTAAGAATTGTGCGCAATCTCAACCTCCGTCTTTCCAATTCCCATCCTGCAGGTTGTGTGAGATCTAAGAATCGAGGCCGTACGAAGTTTCTGCTTGATAGCTAATGCAATTCCTCCATCCAGCCTTACACTTCTTAGGCTTCGGGGCGGAAGTAGACTCGCTCTCACATCTACACACATGCTGCGAAATTAGCATTAGGCTCGTATGGCTAGCTCGCCAGTCTCCTTGTGACCCAGTCCTATCCATGCATCTGCGAGCGCTGATGGCTCAAACGGGGGAAATGACTGCTGCAGCCATGGCCACTGATGACAGATGTCGCCTAAAGAGGTGGTATATGCTAAGGCCCGATGGCTGATCCGTCTCTGTGCTTTTAGGCTTGATCAAGCCTGGCCTCCAAGGTGGTGTGATGTGGAAGTTATTCTTTTTCCAATTCTTCTCCAGTCATGACTCTCTCTATCTTGGGTTACAACTTCGGCCACTGGATTGTTACGAGCAGAATCACCTAGTGATAGGTAGCTCAATTTCGTACTCGCTTCCAAACATCTTAGTGTAACTCTCCATGGTCTGATTGCAAACTCCTTTCTCGGTCTTGTTACCCCAGCTTTCGAAGAATATTTTTTCGTCGCAAGCCATTTCCACCATGTACCCCCAAGCAATAAGCTCCACGTCCAAGCTAAACATCTTCATTGAATGATCTTCGGTGCCCCACTGTCGTGCACCTTGGTAGTTGTACAGTGCATTGAGCTTGGGCGGCCAGCTCGCATGTATGAAAAATGGCCTTGGTATGTGCTCCGGGTCCGAGGCACTGTCTTCGATAGGATCGGCTTGTAAAATAGCAGCGCCATTACCGCGTTGCCCGAGGGGACGTGGTGGTTGAGAGACGGTGCAAAAGCCCTTTCTGAGAACTAGAGGTGCTATAGCGAATGTTTCTTTGTCACCTTCGCCTGCACCCCCCTGAGTCATAAGGTGGTAGTAATACTCCCCATAACAGTTGTAATATGCTGCAAGTAATAACGAGTCTTCGTGGTGCCGTTTGTTGACCAGTATTTGACCGGCCTCTATCGTTGGGCGACTGTTAATAAGTGAATCGTCGAGGCCAACAACTTGATTGAGAACTGAAGAACTTGTAGAGCTCCAGTAGTCTGGCCACAAAACAAGATGCTGGGATTTAAAAGGCTCGGAAATAAAGAGCTCATCTGGCGAATAAAGTGGAAAGTTGTCGGCATCTAAGAAAAGAACGGATTCGAAACTTGAGAAGATGATGGAAAAGACCTTGAGCTGATACCCTGCGAAGACAAATGGGAGACTGTATTGGTCAATGATCTCAGAGAGGACGATACATTTCGCGTTAAGCGAAGGAAGAATTGTTTCACAAACCAGAGGCTCGTATTCGTCCGGTCTAGCGAGGAAGACTTCGACGGGAAGAGTGGACCCAGTGCGACGTAGGAACTGAAGACTGACTATCAGTGGTGGAAAGTACTTCCCTCCGGCGGATGTCACAATACCCTTCGTCCCATCTTTGTATTCAAGAGCAGGACTTTGGTGCTTGAGTTGATCAACGAACCAAGAATGTGACCGGCGCATCGATTCAACGTCGGTTTCGTTCATGACGATGTGATTTGCGGCTCTTCTTGCGCTGATGCGATTAGAAGAATATGCTCTGCCATCAAGTTGTGGTGGAGGACACCTGGGTGCACCTGCTGCTAAGAGTGGAGCAAATTTAGCCCAGAAGTCGCTCGACGGGTTGCTCCATGGCAGCTTCGAGTGCCCGAACTTAGAGAATAGTGTTTGAGCGCCAAGATATGAGTAGCGATATTCAAGAGAAAGTCCTAGGAGCGCAATAAGTAGTATAAGAAGAGCGGTGGTAAATAGACGGTTGACGGGAACGTGAGCTTGATACAACATTGTTGCTCCGCTCAATCATGCAAATTATGGAAAGGAAAGATGAGGAAGAATACTACCACTGTAGAAGAGAGCAGAATGAGTACTGTAATAGAGACTCCATGATGTAGGCGCTGCGAGCTTGCGCAAATCCCGCTGTGGGGAACCACGCGGCCATGGTCTGCAACTTACACAGTCGAGTACCTTAAGGCTTAAGGTTTATGAAGACCCTAATGCTTTAATAATGGAGACTTGCATGACTGGTAGTGCTGGCTCAAAATAACACTGGCAGGTTGAGACCTTGTTTCTTGCTTCTCTACCACGGCAGACATGTTGTTATTCTTACCGTGGCATATCAACGAAAAAGAAACCTCCTGCAATGAAATCAGGGCGAGCCCTGTAGGACTTCGTGTTTTGGTATGAAGTTCGTATCGCAGGAGCATTGCTTGCGTAACCTCAAGTCGTCGTCAGTGGCTGTTGATGGGGTGAAATATTATTAGTGACGCGGACGGTCGAACTCTTGATTGGCTTGTGCTTCAGCGCTATGCCGAGTATTTACCGCATTCAAAATGCCCTCATAAAACGACTTATCTCGTTACAACGTCGACCATTACAGCAACATAACTTCTTCGGAACAGACTTTAGCACCATGACCAGCGTTAAGTTAATACATCCATAGTTGCTATCATGTCTAGCAGGTATCAAACTATCGGCTAGCAATTGCAATCCCTATGGATGTATCGACTCGACTCCACCTCTACCGCCATCCGCACCACGGTGCGGATAGGTCGATAAACTTGCAACACCGACTAGGTGCGCGCAATATCTGACGACGTAGCGTTGACAAGCATGCGGGGAAAGATTCAAGACCGAGATCTATCATAAGATCAGTTCAATCGACCCAAGTGTACCCAGTACTATTGCAAAGGGGGCACCTACGGACAATGCTCTGGCTATACCACTGGGAACCTTCTCGTCCTTCTTTACCGACAAAATTATACGATAACGATAAAAGAGATTCGATCTATTCGTCTGAGGCAACACAAAGAGGACAAGACTATGGGTGGGGCAAGGCCGTCATTAGACTGCAGTGGCTTAACCCAAAGGCAAGAAATCTTCTATGGCTCTTCCCTGACTCGGTATCCATATGCCCGTGTGCACATGTTACTTGACACCACAGAAAGACTGATAGATAGGTCGTCGAAGAGAAAGTGGCCATAGAAACCGAACACGATCACGATGAAATGCAGGTAAAATACAACTCTCATTGTCCATAACTAGCATATTCAGATCCTGGTGACCGCCAGTCTAAGGACAATGCCGTATCCCCTCTGCGTTTCCAGTAGACCGAAGTCATTCTCGAACCTGAAGACGATTTCTTCAGCCTTTACCTCCATCAGCACCTTGTCCTTCGGTTCCGCGTTCTGCCCAGAACTATCACACTCCTTCTTGGATTCTATTAAAGCAGGTTTTTCCATCGCTTTTGATGTCGACTTCTTCCTCCAGAAGCTATTGCTACCTGATCTACCTGAATCTGTAGATTTTGGTGCAATCGCTGGCCTTGAGGGTAATTCGGGAGCTGGCCTCAGATATCCTGCCAGTCGCTCCGCCATATCTTCATCCTTCCAGAACCATCTATCAGAACTCGTGTTCTCTTTATCACCAATCGTCCAAAATTTGTTATACTCATTTGGATGCTCTTTCTCGAACTCGCAAGGCTGTGCTATTTCATTTTCGAGACAGTGAGCTGGTATCAACATCAAAGTTCCTTTCTCTAAGCCCGCATTCGCGAATTCGCTGATATAGTTCTGGATTTGGGTGGTAAGGAGTGCAAGGACCTTCTTTTCTTGCGCCTGGGATAGAAGTGCCTTTTGCATTTGAACGGACGTGATGCGGGTTGTTAATTGTGAAAGTTGAGCCTCGATTTCGGTGCTGTATGAGGGCCGAGATGTGGATGGCCCAGGCATCGCGGCATGGACATTGGAGAAGGATTCGTCGTAAGACGGTGGAGCCGCCTCTCCATCGTACTCATACGATCGCGATGTCTGCTTGGAGTCCATTCGGAAGTACTTGGGGTTTAGAGACTGGGATTTCTCAGGGTGACCTGGTCAAGTCTGACGACAGTTTCGTAATGATTGTGGTTCGTTTCTTACAATTCTTAGCTTTGGCTTTTGCAGACACTGATTTCAGTTCTTGGTACACTTTCTAATAGTGCTAGCCAATAAAGAGGCGGCCTTGGTCACGAGAACAATCAACCAGAATCCCCAAGTGTTTGGATTTCGTACGGGCGAATGCTGATATCATTAGGAAAACGCAGTCGTGCTCAATCTGCCTCTCCAGTCATTCATCTATTGACAGCAGATCAATTCACTTCCTAGAATCAGCCTTAACCAAACAAGGCTGCTCCGGGAATAACTTCGTTTCCAAATGTTCGGATATGGGAGAAGATCAACAGGGGAGGCTGTGTAACGCGAGAAAAACTGCTGCCTAACAGTCTTAGCACATCCATCGGGCGTAATTCGTTGTCTGCCTCGTCTCTGCCTCCTCTTAAACGACGAGGGCTAAGTGGGCTACGCTCATCAGCTGAGCCTTCTGGAAGCTCGCTAGAAAACGCGGGCCCACGATTTACATCTTGGCGTTTGTAGCCCTACCAAGCAACCAATTACTTCGGCTAGCGGCAAAACTTGTTTGCCGACTACCAGCTTCTCTGTTTGTCGCATGCTGTCACAAGTACAGGACTGATATGCATTCACCCAAAGTTTGGATTCACTGTTAACCAATTCTATCACGCAGATATCACCATTATCTATACGAGCAACACAAGTTCAAAGCAGCCGTTCGCTTAAGCACCGACGGCTGTGCGCATATCACCGATTACTTCTGTAGGATTGCGCCCAATATGCCATTGGCTGTTCTGCGTGGTTTTTCCCCTCACTTGAAAGCCCAACATTCCCCTTTCTTGATCGCCCGTCGTCTAGCTAACGTTTGCGGGATCACTGTCATATATCTCATGCCTGACTGCGGTATTATGCCATGGCGTGATTCTTAGACAGGAACTGCGGTTTGTGTCAGCTCCTCCAGAGTGAAATTATATAGTTAGTTGTACAACATTGTGTTACCACCCAGTCCTAATCTTGTGATTCATTATAACTACTCGTCGCGAATATCTGTCCAACCTTACTTTCTATTGCTTGCTGCATACTGAGTACCATCAACCATATCAGAGTCTTGTCGTAGTCACAAATTCTAGAATATAAAATCAGCGGGTATGGTTCCGGCTTGGCTCCTAGTTTTCTGTTCGCTTTATCACGAGGATATCTGCTGACCAAATTGGAAATAGTAAGGAATATCTGTCGAAGTCTGCGCCTATTACTGTGAGCCGTTCAAACCGAACCTTGGAACAGCTTCCCGTTTAGCGCCTTCTCAACCACAAGTTCCACAACACATATATTAGTGTCGATAAGTTGCGTGGTTGTGAATCTAGGGGCCACATTCACAGCGGTCTCAGGGTCTATAAAAGGATCCATACACCCAGGTTTATTGTTACATCTTCATCTTCGATTGTAGGAATACACGATATTACTCCTTCATCGATTTATCATTGACATCTAAATCCCCCACTTAACGACAAGATGCCTCTCATCTATCATGTCGCCAGACCGGACGAGGTTCGTATACATCACTTAGACTAATAGATCTTCTGCTAACACTTACCAGTACCTCGCCGTCACTGGTTTGAATATCAAGAGAGTCAAAATATGCAAGAGTGCCTGTGTCTGGCCCTTTCAAAGGGTAAGCTACCCCAGTTCTCTGTTCTACTCTGCCGCGGTGCTAAATCTACACAGGTCCAACGCTTCAGTATTCAACCTCAAGACTACTCTCTATCACTACAGGCTATGACACGGGAGAAACTTCAGTTCCTTCTACCTGTCGTATTTACAGTCGGACCTGATGTTAACCAACGAGGCGACAATGCTCGTACAGCTACGGAACAGCACAATATTGATGCAGAAGATAGTGGTGATGCTCTGATGAAATTTGCCATGCTCTTAGCCGACGGTAATGATCTCAAGGACGGTAGAGATAACCACATTACCCAAATTGTCACCGGTATCATCGAAGGTGAAACCCGTGTCCTGGTCAGTTCCATGTCCATGGAAGAGATTTTCACCGAGCGCGAGGAATTCAAGAAGAAGATCTTCAAGAACATTCAATCCGAACTGAGCCAATTCGGTCTCAAGATCTACAACGCCAACGTCAAGGAACTCAAAGACGCACCCAAGTCAAACTACTTCGAATCTCTCAGCAAAAAGGCACACGAGGGAGCTTTCAATCAAGCCCGTATCGATGTAGCAGAAGCTCAACGCAAAGGTAACGTCGGAGAAGCCCAACGCCAGGGTGAACAAAACCGAGACATCGCCAAGATCCAAGCCGAGACCGCCGTCCAGAAAACCGAACGAGACAGCGAAAAAGCCCGCGCCGAAGCCACTCTCGCGACCCGCAAAACTGAATACAACCGCGACGTCAGCCTCGCTCAGATCCAAGCCACCCGTGCCACCGAAGTCCGCGACGAAGAACTCCGCAAGGACGTCGAAGTCAAGCGTGCACAGACCGAGCTGGAGAGACTGCGTGCTTCAGACGTCGTCAAGGCTACTATTCTCCGTGAATCCAAACAGCAAGCCGCTGACGCCAAGAACTACGAGGAACAAGCCCGCTCCAACGCCGAATTCTACAGCGAGCAAAAAGCCGCAGATGCACGCGCTTACAAGGAGGAAGCCCGTGCCAATGCCGATTTCTATAGCGGGCAGAAAACCGCCGATGCCCTTGCCTACCGCATGAAAATCGAGGCCGAAGCCAAATTCCACGCCGCCTCCCGCGACGCAGAAGCGCAGCTAATACGCCAGCAGAAAGAAGCTCAAGGTATGTCTGCCATGGCGGCCGCCTACGGCGACATGGCGAAGGCGATGGGCGGCCCACAAGGCCTTCTCCACTACCTCATGATTGAGAAGGGAACATTCGTCGAGCTGGCCAACGCCAATGCCAACGCGGTCCGTGGCTTGAACCCCAAGATGACGATCTGGAATACGGGCGCACAGGCAGGCGGCAACGGGGAAGGCGCAAATGCTACTGGTATGGGCGGCGTAGACAGCATTCGCAATATGTACCAGATGCTGCCGCCGCTGATGTCGACGATCCATGAGCAGACTGGGATGACGATGCCGGAGTGGCAGTATGGGAAGTTGGGCGCGGTGCCGGAGGAGGATGCGCCGAAGACGAATGGGAAGGCGAGGCTTAATGGCACGAATGGTACGAATTGACATTCAGCGGATTTTGGACCGTTGGTTGTTTAGGGCAGTTTCTTTGTTATGGAGCGGGGGATGGTAATGGTATGAAGGTTGTTTGGCCGAAGATGTGTATTCTTGTTTCGTTTGTTTGTATCTCCTCCTAGCTAGTACTATGTTTCTTTTGTTCTTTTCTTGGTGGTGGGGGCAAGGCCGCAAGGGTCGGAGGCTGTTTGCTGTTTCTTCTTACTGTCGATTAATGCCCCAAGGCTCTACTTACAAAACCCAAAAAATAATACTATTTTACTGTATAAACTCGGTATCATATGTCCTTGTCTGCATAGTTCCACAATGTAATATGTGAGCGAGCCCACCCATACCATGGCTGACGAGTACGATTGGGGACTAGGTCGGTATCCAGTTGCAGAGCTGTTGCAGCAATAGGTATAAAAGCAATGGCGGAATTCTCGATAAGGCCAATGGCTCTAGGGGCACTTGCTGCATGCCTGCGATGATAGCCGGAGCTTCCGCACGGGCTCTCTTTCGCAGCAGCTTCTTTCTCGAGCAGCAGCTTTTCCTCATGCCGTAAAAACTTTGAGGGCTTGACAGACAAAGCATTCAACTTCGACTCGCATCACGAAGAATCCGCCATTTTGCACTTGCAAAATATGAGATCTTCAGTGACAGTTGGTAAATCACATCTTCTTACCATAGCATAAGCAAGACCATTAATCATTGCCACGGACCATACAAGCACAGAGGACATCAGCTTCTTTGAGATCATCAACATTAACAGCATATTTCCATTAAATCGTACCCAGCCCTTTCCCTTCATAAACCTCGATTCCTACTCGTTATCCCACCAATCTACCTACTCCTCCCCCCTCAACCAAGCACAACACCCCAACACCCAAACACAAACCAGCGCATCCCCACTCACCGTCCCCCAAATCCCCATATACCTCTTCCCCAACGCCAAATATCCCTTCCACGGCTCTGGGACGAATCCCATCGCCATACCCACCCAGCCCTCTCCACTCCCCGTCTCCTTGCCCATCTCCAAAAAATACCTACTACTCAACAACAGCACCTCCACACTCGCAAACACGTAGAAGAACTTCACCGTACTAAGACCCTCCAGAATCCCTGCATCGCGCTCGTATTTTGTGCCGGAAAACGGCGTTGTAAAAGCAATGTAGAGACCGAGCGAAAGGGCGAATATCGCGTGAACAATGCGCCACAGGTATGCGTACGGATTCGCAGCCGCGGCTTGTGCTTGGCCTTGCATGTTCA
>LLKJ01000761.1:0-11427 GCA_002242865.1 Clarireedia sp. CPB17
CCCCCCACCCATGCATCCCTACCCCACAATCTACTTCGCCTCATACACCCCCGTCGAAATCTTCCTCGCCGTCTCAATCTCCAACCAATTCCCCACCGTCGGCGCCGAGGATCCATCCGCAAAGGGATCCAACTCCTCCGCATCTTTCGGGGCCTCCAACCTCACGATACTGATGCCACTCGTCACAGCCGGAGTTTGAATTTCCCACCTAGCCTCAATATGGCCCGGTTGCGGCACCGCGCCTTCCGAGTTTAGGAGACGACAGACTAATTTCTGCGGTGTGTGGGTGAGCGTCACGTCGCCCATTCGCCAGTGGATGCGAGATTTCTCGCGAATGTGAGTTCCGCTGGGCTTTGTTTGGCAGCTGGTGGCTTTGGGGCCGGTGTAAACGGCTGTGATGACGAGTTGATGGAAGCTGATGGGGTCTGAGCTGAATGCTGGATTCAGAGAGTATTCCAAGATGAGGCCTAATTTATCCCCTTGGAACTTCCACGCTGGTTTGAGGAGCAGTGGAGCATGTGCGGATAATTCGGCATCGTCGACCATTACACGGTATTGGAATGCGGATGCTGCTTTGTGCGATACCGACGCAAGGTCAACAGTAAATTCATCCGATTTCTCTTCGGAAACAGGGTGGATGAATGTTCTGTTTGGGCCAATGGCCTCTAGTTTAGAAGGGTTATTGATACGAATGGTTTCTGTACCTGTAGAGCGGTGTTAGATTGGTATACGAATAAAAACTCATGAATTGACTTACCTGAAGGTGGCAGTGCACCTCCGTCTATAGAAGAAATATATGTCAACGCAACCTCTCCAGTAATCTTGAGAGTCTTCACTTCGCCATTTTCCCACGTTGCATTAATAGTTTCAATGATAGATGCATTGAGACCCGGCTTATGCATTTCTGTATGCTTGGTGACTTGATGATTTGACAGTGAATGCCCGGAGCGAATTGAAGTTGTATCCGACACGCTAGGGGCACCATGGTCGGAAAGTGCTGCCAAGGCTGCCGCACGTGCTGCGGCAGGAGGGATATTGGGTGAAGGAGGTAGTTTATTCTCTACGTGGGCTACGTCCAGACTTGGAGATGGGACGTAAACTGTATGTCGAACATCTCTCCGTCCTCGAACAGTGCCCACCTTCCGTCCAGTAGTGACAAGCTGGGATGAGCGAAGAGTATTTGCAACATTCGAAAGTGCGGCTTGGGCATCGGCATCTTGCTCGGGAATTGGCTGGTCTCGAATATCCAATTTGAATTGCGGCTCATTGAGCTCTTGCGCTTCTTGCTGAGCCTGCGATATTGGGTCATTTGCAGCAGACGGTACCGAGAAACCTTCAGAGTCTGTCAGGGCTTCTCGGAAGTGAGATGGTGGCGGCCCAGGTGGCGGCTCGACATCAGATAGATCCCTCATTGCTGAACTTGGCACGCCATTAGATGTAGCCGGTCTGACGTCTAAAGCATTGGAAGAGCCGTGACCATTACCATTGAAGCTTCCATTAGGTTGAAGCGTATCCCGATTTAATGGAGATTCGGGCAAGGCTGAAAGTCGGCTATCCGGTTGAGGAGAGTCTCTTAGGTTGTTCGATGAGTTCTGAGGTGACGGAATTTGTCTTCCGGAGCTGCTATTTGAATTGCGACTCAGAGATGAGAAGCCCCTTGAAGGAGAAGGAGCACGGGCGAATCCACCATGAATGCTCTGTCTTCTACGCTGAAGCATGGTACCGAAACGGCTCTTCAATCGCGTTTCTATGGTATTATGTTAGCAATCAAAGTATATTACAGAGCACTAGCATGAAATAGATCGTACCACCTGAGCTTTCCTGCCTAGATATGTCGCTCGCCGCATCTGTATGTGTTGAACGCGGAGTTGGCGGAGGTAACGGCTGAGTCGTGCTTGCGATAGTACTACCTCCCGCACTTGAAATTTGTCTAGCGGTCCGTTCCGTAATTGGCTTTCCCGCAACTGACGCCGCCGACCAGTTCTTGATCTCTTGAGCCGTATCCACCTCCAACAATGCTGAAAGGGTTTGTTCCACTGTGACTCGGTTTCGTTCAACTCTATCGGCCTCATGTGTCTCGTATTGCGTAAGAACATCTCGCAGATGATTCAATCGTCTCTCGTCGACTGCTTGAAGGGACTCGAATATGAAGGGAGCTTGTGATTGCCATTGTTGCTCGGCACCTTGTAATTTCATTGTCGCATTTTCAACCTTCGTCGCACTCGCCTTCCCACCTTTCTTAGCAAGTTTCTCTGAGGCATTTTGTGCGTCCGTCAATTCCTTCGCCATTGCTGCCAAATTGCCTTGTACTGTGGTCATGCCCTGCATTTCTCGATTTTGGGTGCCGAATTGCCGAAGAGGTTGTTCGACATCTTTCGAGATACGTTCGGATAGATTGTGATGCGAATCTGCAATGGCTTCGACAGAGCCTACGATTTTCTTCCATGGTGCATCGAATACCCTGAAATACCATCAGCCAACATCCATCTCAACCAATGCGACTCTTGCGATGTGCCCTACCCTAAGTCTCCCTCAGAATCTTGCAGAGGCTTTCGCGCAAGCTTCCTAAGACCGGCGGCGTATTGTTCTTCGATCTTGCGACGCTCCTAAGAATTGTGTGAATAATGACGTGTCGGTGATGTTGCCCAACAGAGTTTCCCGGTTCCATACCTGCAGCCAATCCGCGATTTCCGTGTTCACTTTATTGATCTTCTTTACACGCTCATTGAGTTTTGCAACTGCTGCTGTTGGTTGTAATCGATCCTATGCGTATTACAGCACGTCAGCGTACGGAACCGACAAACTCGGAGTTGGGGAGAAATGCGACAGCAGTCCTTCTTACCAGCATAGCAGGATACTCTTGACGATCGACCGCGTCCATGATTAAAGATTGTTGATATTTCTTTTATCGTGTATGGAATAATTAATGGTGCAACAAGAGACAGGGCATAATCATACAGAGCAAGGTGAGAGAGGGCGTGTTTTGGTGAGAGGAGAATTAAGTTGTAAAGAGAGGGGATTGTGGTTGTAAAATGTAACTATTCCTGGGAGTTCCACTCACTGAAATGAAATGTCATGGTGGACTCATCCGGTACGAGAGCTGTATTACACGGGAAAAGCGATGGCACCGAGCGCACCTCGTTTTCTCCACGATTCCAGCCTTGAAGCGGCATGAGCGGCTCTCCATATGATGATATGAGTGGTCGGAGCCCCTCGGGTCGCTTGCACGGATCCCTGCGAATAGATTCCATGGGCTTCATGCACCACTGACCATTGCATGAGTATACAGGACCCAGGTACTGGATAGAAGCGTAGAAACGTAGAAACGATCGTCATGGCCTTCATGTAAGATCTTACGAACTGATGTGTAGGACTGGTGGGACGATGAGCGGTTATTTTTGGCTGGTCTCCCCATATAAAAGGAGAGACATGCTCGAGTAATTTTATACCAATACCAATACCGATACCAACCCACTACCGTTAATACGAACGGGATCCGCCTGCCGCCACGCGAGCCATATAAATGTCCGGTCTTCATCCGGCTTTAGTTCTGTTCAGCAATCTTAGAGAGACCATCCCAGACCCGGGCACCGACGACGTGTCGGGCGTATACAATCTTTCTCGGCCGTACCCCCTGCGCAACAAGTGTCTATGTCAATAGCAACAGCAACAGCAACAGCAAGAGCAAGAGCAAGATGAACGAGTCTCCAGACTGGAAGCAAGGTCTTTCCGCCGCAGAGAGATACGACAGCATTCAAAAAATGTAGGTGCTACTTTGGTCGTCTACATGTGCGTTCACTAACTCGTCGTCATAACAGAAGGAAATATCTTATCAGCAACGGTTCCACTGCCGCTACCAACGCACAGAAGGTGGCATTCAATGCCGAATCAGAAGCTTACAATAAATCCGAGTCTAGAGTGAGTTAGAAGGTTTCACATAAATGGTCACGTGTACACGGTCATTTCCCTCCTTTTCGGGCTGTCTGCCATCTGCCATCATTTTGCCGAGACGCGGTTAGTTAGTGTTTGTCGGCTTGGGAATTCGGTGGATGAATCAGTCATGTTTGTGCGAGACAAGTTGATTTCAGCCCTAAATTTACAAGATGCTACTTGAATATTCCTTACCAACGCTTGATAAACGTCAAACTCCGTCGCCCCACACTTCTAGACATACTCTCGCAATTGTCATTTCTGGCTTGCTAACTAGTATAATAGGATGAGTATGACGCTGCTTGCAATTCAACTGTAACCAGCACCAGTGCGACCTCGATCGATGCACCCCAATCTCCACCAAGTAGTACTGGCATACGCATTGGAAGCTATGAAAACTGCCATGAAATCGCCACCGGCGCCATCTCTCATGTCTATAGATCGGGTATCTATGCTCTGAAAGTAATCACAGAAACCCATCAAGTCGAACCCCATTCACCGACTCGGGAAATAGCTATCCTCAAACAGCTCTCATACCCATCAGTCATATCCTTGCACTCTACCTTTCATGATCAAGCGTCTCGACTGGTTCTTGTATTGCCGTACATGCCAAAGACTCTGAATGATCTTCTACGGGAACAGGCAAAGTCCCTTGATAATGACTTAACAAAGAAGATATTCAAGGATGTCTTCTCCGGGCTCGAATATCTCCATGCCCAGAAAATAATCCACCGCGACATATCACCAGGCAATATTCTCATCCCCAAAAACATATCCAGTTCAGACCCAGTCGTCCTAGCCGACTTTGGCACCACATGGCATCCTACCATCTCCACCTCCACCGAACCGGCTACTAAAAAGTGTCTCGAGGTTGGCACAACATGTTACCGTGCTCCCGAGACTCTTTTCGGCAACACCGCATACACGACTTCGCTAGATGTCTGGTCTACAGGTGTACTTCTAGCCGAATGTTTACGTAGTCCACCGGCACCGTTACTCGAAAGCCGTGGAGGCGACGAGGATGGGAATCAACTAGGTTTGATTCTCAGCATGTTCAAGACTTTAGGAACGCCGAATGAAGAGACCTGGCCGGAAGCCATGAAATGGAAGACCAATCCATTCGAATGGTGGAACGTATTTCCCGCACAGTCTTGGGAAGAATTAGTACCAGGAGTTGCGGAATCAGGACGAGATCTGGTATCGAGGTTGGTTGTCTACGAAAGTGGGAATAGGTTGACGGCAGCAGAGGTTTGTGCTTCTCATTTAACACGTTGAAATATTTCGTGTTGTCCAGATCATACAGGCTAATTATGTTGTGACTCAGGCATTGAAACATAAATTCTTCGAAACTCCGCAGGAATGAATCAAAATACATTATTGATCGAGACTGACAAGAATGTTAATGAGCGATATTCCGCTCCTAAACCCACTTTTCCTTTCCATGGCCTCTTCATTGCAACTAATCCCAATAAATGATCCCGCAAATCACATAACAAAAATCAATGATCCCACCCAGACGAATGAATGGCGAAATGCAAGCACCAACTAATAGAGAAACCAAATAACCCCCAATCATTCCTTCATCCCTTCCCAAACCCAGACTACTCCCTCCTCAAGTGATCTTAGGCTGGATAGTCACCGGCCTGGGAGTAATAGTCGTCTGATTGAAACACCTAGCCTCGAAACACGAAGTATAATACGCGCTCTGCGTAAACGTGCTATACTTGTAGCAGTCAGTCGTATCGGAACCGTCGACGGCCCATTGGGCCAAGGTGTTGTTCCAGCAGATGGTCCCGCCGGTTCCGGGGTTGGGGCGGCAGCAGTAGGGGTAGGCCTGTTTGTGATTTTGCGGTTAGCATCTCAAGTGACTGATGGGTATAGAAACAGAAGATAGCTGTGATTGAGGAAGGACAGCAAAGATGATACAGAAGATAGAGAAAGAAATACTAACATCAACCGGCCCTCCCTGCGTAGGAATCTGACGTTCCTCAATCGCCAGCTCCGGCTCAGGATGCGGAAGCGCAATGGGATTCGGGATTGCATGCATAACACCAATGAAGGTACAGAGGCACATAAGGAGGATCTGGTAGATGAACTGCATCTTTGCTTTTGTTTTTTGCTTCAATATTCTTGGCTTGATTGTGTTTGAGAAACTTATTCTTACACAGACATCCAAAAAAAATATCCCTAGAAGCAAAGCGCAAGAACAAGCCTTCTATATACCCCAACCCCAAACATCTAGAACCCTCTCCCACCACACTTCCACTTCCTTCTTTTCCTCCCTTTCCCCAGTCCCGACACACCGGCATCCAATCATCATCCCCATTCCTCGAGACGGGGAATGTGCCGACAAAAAAAAGCCGAAAAAGTACGCGAAGATGCCGAGGAATTCCTTTATCACCCGTCCGGCACCCGTGGGGAAATACGATGCTCAATCTCGATTTGCTACAACCTAGATGTGCATCGACCGCTAGAGAGGAATGCATGCAATCTCCAATGGAAGAATCTTCAAGCTTTTTCCAAGACACGTGGACTCCTTGCAACTGCGGGTCTCACTTGAATTGATGGCTCAGATTTATGCATATCGTCGGGATATCATTTTTGTACCGTTTTTTCCAGCACCAGCCCTGCTGTTCCAGCTTTTTGAAGATATAAAACATTACGAGAAATGCATAGTAGCATAGCAACTATCTCGTGTCTCAAGCCTATTCTCGTCGCTTGATTATCACGAGCTCTGTCTGTTGGTGCTGATAGTTGTCCTCTCCCTTTCTTCCTCGGCCCATGGCTGTTCCGCTCTTCTATCTATTCGCAGATTCATTCATCCCGACTAAAAGCGCCGATGAAGAATAACAACAAGATAGGTATTGATAGGGTTTAAGAAAGAGTAGAACTATATCACATACTGCGTATTCTCCGTTCCTCCACATCCCATCAGATGAACTACTCCCCAGTCCACCATCGAAAAGTTCATCCCATCGCCTATAAACTTCCAACCCCGCACCTCTCCTTACACACATATGTCTGTCTCAAAAACCGACAAACCCGTAGTCAGCTGCCGCATCATCATAGCCAGAGTCAGCCGCATGAAAGGCGCTGAAATCCTTGAACAGCTCGTTGTTGTCTAGACCGCCGAAAAGTCCCTCCATTGGCTCCAATCCGTAGTCGTCTGATTGGAGAGCCTGGTGACTGGGAGTGAAGTTGTCTTGGTTGAAAATTGCTAGTGGGTGTACCATGCCCGCGGGGTTTATGAGACTTTCTTCCATTGATTGGTTTTGGTTAAATAAGTTGGTGTTGACGATGTTGCTATTTTCGCTCATCTGTGGAAGAAAAGTGTGCGGATTTACTAGTGGTTGGATGGTCTGCTTTGTATCTAGGTAGGAGTCGATGAATTGGTCGGCCATTGGGTTCATTGAAATTGAGGCGGTGGAGCTAAATTTCTTTTCGGGACGTTTTCTTATTCCACCTTGGAGGGTGACGCCTGCCTTTCTGCTACCGGTGCTAACGCCTGATACATTAGATCCTACTCTCATTGTCGACGTATTGGTACTTGAGTTGCTAGTAACATCGTCAATTAAACCTTCCAAGATGTTGATAGTCCAAACAGCTCCATGAGTATTACATCTCCATCTGCCCGCGGTATAGTGATGGAATGTTGCGTGCACTAGCTGATTGATCCAATCCGTCTTGCGAACTGCAATTCCCGGTGCGAGTTCCCAGTATTTCTCAATATCATTAACATCTCCGACGAAAAATCTCGGGCATTTATGATCTCCCTCTTTCATCACTTTGAAGATCCTGATGCCTGGGAGCAAGTACATGGTGTTACGGGTACTTGGATTTGCTGGGTCTTTTGGGAGAAGTCTAAGTTGGTCCGTATAGGCTGAATAACTTGGGATCCCACGAATCTCTCTGGTCATATCTGTTACAAAATGACCAAGAGCCCGCTCATATTTCTGAAAAGGAGGTTGCAGAATAGCTATGTCCTGGCAGCAAAATAATGGAAATGGAGAATTGAAAGCTTGCGAATGCAGAGGCCCGGTTGATTTTCGCGGTATGATAAAGTTCATTCCAGGATTCCCAACGAGCGGCTTGGAAGTGGGTGCGTTGAAAGCAGAGGAGAGTTGAAATGGAGGTCCGTTCAATGGGCCGGCATCAGTCCTGAGATATTGTTCAGTTGATCTCCCTCCTGGTTTAACTGATGGTGCCTCTGTGTAAGGGGCATTGGAAGGCAAAATGAAGGCATGATTAACGTTTGGCAAAGAAGGTTCATTGAAGGTCGGTATATTTACTGGGTAGCGCACAGGATCTGTAGCAGAGAAAAAGTGGCCAGGGGAACTAGTTGAGATCCCCGAATATGGCTGACTGTTGGTGATATGGGAGGTAAAACGAACGGGGGTGTTGAGTAACGAGTTCTGGAGATCTTGGACAGGTTTTGGAACAACCACTGGATATTGATTCTGAGAAGGTCTTCCATCCAGATGGCGACTAATGCCCAAGTCTGACACAGAGGGTAGGCCATGTGGCTGGTTATTTTGGTGATGCTTCGGCTTGATAGTCGTTTTTGTTAGAGAATGATATGTGGAAATAAGGATCGGAACAGATGAGGGAAACAATAAAGGTAAAGAGATATGGCTAGCTACCAAGCTATCATTCGTACATACCATTTTCTCCGGATCTACACTCCTAACACCTTCTGATTAAACCTTGTGGTATCATCCGTGGGGGTGTCAAGCTGAATGGGAACGGTCATCAAAGTCGGCAGAATCTGCCGTCTTCTGTCTTGGATTCTTCCCTTATTTACCTGCTGAGATCCTCAGCTGTACCAGAGAGATCGTTTCCTGTTCCAATGCTTTTGGATAGGCTACCTCAAATACCTCGAAGCCGTCTTATACAATGCAGAGGTTAGTGAACTGATCAGAAATTCCAAGAACGAATAAACGTTACTTTTCCGTATGGTAAGGATGGTACATATAAGATTTTAAGGATTGGCAGATATCTCTATTTGAATAATTAAAGACTGAAAGAAGATGTTTAGAAACTCTACAGAGGCCGAACTTGGAACCAGGGATTGTTGGAAGGATCTCAAGCTTTAAGTGATTGCACCTTCTGAAATGGGCCGAGAGCCAAAGTGAATTAACCCTCGATCCTCGATTGGGGTGACAAGACCGAAGCATGATTCACCTTCAGAATCTTATTCAGTTGTCACAGTTAGGGAAGGCCTTGGGATACTTCAACGGCACGTAGTTATTTTATGTTTAATTAAAAATACGTGAGGTTCGTGGTATCAAAACATGGAAGGAGCAAACGTCAATCTTTCCCAAACTTACCACTACCCAGCTAACCCTGAATGGAATATTGGCAAAGCACAATCAGCCCTAATACTCAGTATGCAGAAGGATTTCTTCCTCGAAAAACGGAATATGAAGGTATTCAGCCGTGGTCGGGATTTCTGTCGACTTTGTACCGACTGTCTGAGTAGATAATCTGTGGACATAACCATGTCTTCCTCAAGTGCGTTCATATCAAATAGGTGGACTGAAGCCCGGAATATAAGTTCCTCACGTCTTTTATCTCAACTCAGTGGCTAAAGAAAGTAAGTTCAATCATCCACACTCACTTCCATCAGAGCAGAACCGTCGATACCTGTCCGACTTCTCTGTGCCTACAAAGACACTACTTATTTACGCTTGAATGATATCCATAACTCGCTAGTTCACTATGCTAAACTTCTACTTGGCTGTGTCCTATCTATAAAAACGTTCAGACATTCAATTTACCTCAACCTTTCTCACTCAACAAACACCTTCTAGACGCTACCCTTTTATGGAATGCCTACTTTTCTTTGCTCCTCCGAGCAACCTTTTCGCCAATCCGCTATCTGATGAGGTCGCTCCAACAGTCGTTGCCCTCGTCATCTGCGAGCTCTTTCTCTTCCAGAGCCTAGGCCTAAATAGCTTTATCCGACCACTTTCTTTCGACGATCCACTTCCAGACGGCGTCTTATCTTTGCTGGTTTTCAGACTTTCCGACTTGATTGACTTGGCACTAGACACTTTTGCACTGTTTGACGCTTTTGCACTATTCGACGATGGGTACTCCGTCACAGCATCCGGATCCAACCCCACACTATGTTCCGACCTTGAATTATAGCCGCTTGGGCCGGCAATAATCAAAGCCTGAGCCGTCTCCCTCTTTTTCTTGAGTTCCAATTCCAACTTTTCCTTCTCGGCCTGCTCGGCTTGCTCGGCCGCAAGTCTCGCTGGCTTGAGAACATTCTCTTCGTACCAGTTGTAAGCAGGCTTGTGGGTCCTGTCATGCTGTTTCTTCAACCACTTTCTCCATCTAAACACCGGCGGCTCGTTCTCCCCACCGTTTCCCGTGGTTATCAACGCGTATCTCTGATGCACCGTAACATCCCAAGTCTTCCCATGCGGACATGCGAATCGAACCCCCGCCTCCGCTTCTCTGTATTTATGTCCATCATGACTAAACCCTTCCAAATGCAAAGCTTTGCAGTCTGGCTTCTTATCATGTGTATGCTTCTTCTGCAAATTCATCGCGGAAGGATCATACACCTCACAGCCATAATGCGCCCGACCCAGCACAAAAGTCCTCTCCTTTTCCCCCAATGATCCCTCCGGATACCTAGGCATTCGCACACTAACGGGATAGTAGTATCCAGTCCATGCACTCCCGGCTTTGGTTTCCTGAGCTTCTATTCCTGCATCTAGCGTCTGCACTCGAATGACATAGCCCTTGTGGATTCGCCTGTCGAATTCGCCCTTTCTTTTCACGTCCATGACGCCTTTCCAGCGCTGCACGCATCTGAGAAAGCCGTAGAGTCTGGGGTCCGTGAGTGGTTTGCCCAGTCCGATGTTGTCGAGAATTGTCCTGTTCCGTAAGATCGCAATATCTCTAAGTTGTTCTTGATTGTTATGTTTTCCCTTACTATCCTGGGCTTTTTCTTTCACAGCATTAGCTGTTTTCCCCTCACCATCATGGGCGTCTTTCTTCTCAGCATGGGCTTCTTTCTTCCCAGGATTAGCTTCCTTGCCCTCACCATCCTGAGCTTTTTTCTTCCCACCATGGGTCTTTTTTCCCTCCCCACTCCCCTCAGCATGTTTCCCTTTTTCTTTCTTCGCAACCCCATCATCACCCTTATCCACTTCCTTTCCAGACCCTTCAGCACCCTCACCACCTCCCTTTCTATCCCCACTCCTCGACCTCTCATCCACCACCACAACCTCCCTCGAAATCGAAAGATCATTACAACAAAACCTAAACCCCGGATCCGGCACCTCTATCCTATCCCTCTCCCCCGCCCCATCCGTATTCATCTCCTCATTTCCATCTCCACCCCTCTCAAAATCAATCAACAACCCCTCCCCCTCCTCCTCATTCTCCGGATCCCAGTGCGTCCCATCCTTCGGCCTCAACGACTCTTCCTTCAGCACCGCGGCCGAATCATTGCTCGTGTGTGTCCGAGTTGTGGTTAGT
>LLKJ01000764.1:0-26244 GCA_002242865.1 Clarireedia sp. CPB17
GCCGTAGACAGTGTGCCCATGGTGGAGAGTACCGATGGCCGCACTTCTTACCAACCATCTCATTGATCACGAATCCATGATTAGGATGTCAGAGTCTTCCTTCTGCCGCACTATCCTTTCCATCACCAGCGGCATTTTTATTAGCCGAGACTGATCAACTCCTCTCACCGGGGTTTCTGTGGCAATGCCTTGCCTGGAGTGTCATGTGTGCATCGTACATCCTGTAAGCGGGTGACTCTCCGCTGGCTCTCCGAGGGCCACTGCTGTGGAGGCCGACTATTTCATCGACTGAAGGAGATCTGCCCAGCTCATCCATGATGTTGGGTAGAATGGTGCCACCTGCAGTTGCGTGAAAGTAAAAATGATGAGTACCATAGTGCTATATTAAGAGATGATAAACGAGGATGAAAATAGTCGACTTCCATGGTAGTGACCCCTCGGACAGCCGACGGAAAGTCACGGCGAAAAGAAAGATGTTCTCGCTGCGCTCAATAATAACAGGTTAGGGGAGTTCTAATTCCGCATAAGAGTGATCCGGCGATGAACATGATCAAGCTATGCAACGACTCATATTATAATTCAATGAAATATATTCAGCGACTGTTTCTGAACGTATTCTGGCCGAAAAAATGAGGTAAGCTTGACGGGCGGGGCAATTTGAGCTGGAGTATTAGTCATCATGATCTCGGATCGCGAAATCACGTTTTGGTAACACATCTCGTGGTAGATATCATGGAACCTTGACACATGCATTATCTCCTCCGTAAGTTCTCTTTGCCTCATTCTCATCGGCTGCAATAACTGACGCTTCCATTTTCAAGAATGATCCCAGCCGTGGATTACTCGCACCCAGTTTGACGCGTCCACAAACATCAAAGGTGTCCTCATGTCAACGATCATTTTTGGCCTGGTCTCCTTAGGAGCTCTCGCATTCATTGAGAAGGCATCGATTCTCAATCTTGCCGGCCTCGATAGGAAAATTTCCATTGTCGCGTGTCTAGGAGTCTATCTTCTTGCCAGTCTGTGGGAACATCAGGTGACCAAGATTGTCCCTTCTCCCTACCTGGTAAGTATCCCCTGCTCCTCAAATCAAATCAGAGAAACTCATTTAACTTCTTATAGGATGAAGTATTCCACATTCCCCAAGCTCAAGCATATTGTCGAGGCGACTGGCTAGTATGGGACCCGAAACTTACCACTCCACCAGGCTTGTACGATCCTCATCGACCACATGGCTATCACCTTGCTAATGTCGAATAGATACGTATTAACCACACTATTCTCCAAACTCCACTTGGCAGCATGCAATGTTCATATTCTGCGCTTCTTCAACGCCGTCACATTACTACTTACTCTATCGTACGCTTGTGACTGTCGAAGTCTGATCGTCTTGGGTCAGGATCAGAAAGCGGCTTTCAAGAACAGCAAAAGCACAGCTAAACGCTTAACGACCATATCAGTCGATACACTCCATACAGCCTTGAACATTGCCCTCTTCCCACCTCTCTTCTTCTTCTCCGGTCTCTACTACACTGATGTCCTATCTACATGTATAGTTCTGAAAGTCTACAAAACATTCCTCGAGGGAAGAGACGGGAAGGGTAGAGGTTTCCAGGTCTATCTCTGGGGAATGGTATCCCTATCCATGAGACAGACGAACATCTTCTGGGCTGCCATATTCATGGGTGGTATGGAAGTAGTACGGGCTTTGCAGAATCCTTTGCCTAGTACTTCTGTGCACGAGAGGGCGAAACTACAATCTTTGCAGTCGTTTGTAAAGGCGAGATGGAACGAGGCGTTGCACGGGATGGTATTTGATGTGCCACTCCGGTCGGCTTCCCTTGAAGGTGACTATTTTCTCAAACATTCTCGTTTTCATCTGGATTGGTTGATAACTAACCACGGACTGCAGATATCATCCTGACACCACTAACCCTCATTCCTGCCGTCCTCGTCCGTCTTCCGCTCATCCTCAAAAATCTACTCCCATACCTCTCTCTCCTAATCACCTTCACCATACTCATCTACCTTAATGGCGGCGTTGTCCTCGGCGACAAAGATAACCACATCGCCACTATTCATCTCCCTCAAATTCTCTACCTTTGGCCATTTATATCGTTTTTCTCCTTCCCTCTCCTCCTCCCCTCTCTCTTCTCTCTTCTCCGCACCGCTCTTCAGTTCCCCTCAACTCTCTTCAAATACACCAAGAACCCCACTCCACGTCCCGTAGTCCTAACTTTATTATTGGGATTGGTGTTACTGGTCGTACTCGCAGTCGTCAAGTTCAACACCATCATTCATCCCTTCACACTAGCCGACAATAGGCACTACATCTTCTACATCTTCCGGTACACGATTCTCCACCATCCATTCATCCGATACCTCCTCGCTCCGATCTATTTGTTGTGTTTTTGGTTGGTGTACAACACACTCGCCGGCGCAAACACCACTGCCGCTCCGTCCTCGTCCCCCTCTTCCACAGCTACCTCGGACAGCAAACCAAACCCACCAAATTCGAGCACCAAACTCAAAAGTCCAGAGGCCAAATTGACCGACCCGACCGAAGAACTTAGCCATCACAAAGACACCTCCCCCACCTCGTCCTTCTTCCTAATCTACATCCTAACCACCGCGCTCTCTCTCATCACCGCACCGCTCGTCGAGCCGCGGTATTTCATCTTACCTTGGGTTTTTCTGCGCCTGCATCTACCAACTCCTACTTTGCCAAACCAGCTCAACAGCTCTACCCAACAAACGCCGAAACAAACCCGCATAAACATCTACCTCCTCATGGAAACAGCGCATCACCTTCTCATCAACTTAATAACGGGCTATATATTCCTCTACCGCGGCTTTTCCTGGCCGCAGGAAGAAGGGAAGGTACAGCGGTTTATGTGGTGATTGATGGATGTGCTGGTTCTTACTTTATACTTTTGTCATGTTCTCATCTGCTCTGGTCCTGGGAGTGATCGGTAGTCCAGCTAGTGGCTACACGGTGTAAGCAAGCAAGCAAGCACGGAGATTCGAGTTTTGCGGGAGGGAAAGAGGAAGGGAAAGAGAAAATGAAGGGCTAGACAAGTACGGACGAAAGTACTCGTTCGGGAATTGCTAAGAGTTGTAGTATGGTCGATAACAAGAGCCCAGGGAATATGTACATATACAAAATATGATTGATTTGTCGAGTAAGTTTGTCCTAAAGCAATATGTAAGCCGGTTGAAGGTTTAAATACCTACCGCTTCCCCTCAATAGATACGCTACATTTACATTCAGAAGTACTTTGTATTTATGTATGTATTGTTCATATAATCATTTACTTGTCGACGACTGGCAAGATATGTAGTCTTATATGCATCGCATACTCCGTCCATCAACTTGGATCGGTTTGCCCATATACGAACAGCCCTCTCGATGGAGAGCTTGCCCAAACTTCATTTGCCTGTAAGAATCCCTTCAGACGTATGTAAGCTACATAAATCAAGACCAGTTACACCAATCCAACCTATCCGTTCCCATACATTCATGTCGAAACGCCGATGCCGTATCAAACCGTTGAACACGCACTTCTGTAAAATTCCCACTCGCTCACGTGGCTTGTTTTTCTCTTTTCTCCGTTCTTTTCGCTTTCCCTTTTTGTTAATTTAATCGATCGATCTTGTCGCGGCCGTTATATTTTGATCTATCCGTATCTTCGCCAGCTGCAGCTTCAACTCATGTAGCATCACAAACTCAGTCGATCCAAACTCATCTCCCCTCCACTCCTTCTCCTCCTCACGACCCCTAATCTAAAGTACTTCTCCTCTCCTCCCTGCGTCCTCCCGCCTATATACCATTTTTCCCTGCCGATAATTTCTCGGAACCCCTCACTCGAACTATCGCTTCCTCTCCTGTCGCTTGCGCTGCGGAAGGCATTATTGTATCGCGGTGAGGAGCCGGGGCTAGGACTTGTGCCGGGGGTACGCGGAGATTGAAGAGAGTTTAAAGGACTGGTCGTGGATGCGGTTTGTTGTTTGCTACTGTTGGCATGGATTTGGCGGGGTTGGGAAGCGGATGATGGGGAGGTGGAAGTCGTGGTTGTGCTATTTGTGTGGGTTGATTGCGTATGCGTATGGGAGTGGGAATGCGAATGTGAGTGGGCGTGGGAATGAGATGATGGTTTTGAGGTTGTCGGCTGCGAGATGCCTGTGAAAGAGGTTGTGCGGAAAGCGGCGAGGAAATTGGACAAGAAGGGGCGTTGAGTGGAAGCGGGCATATTTGGAGTTGGTGGCATGAGGGTGGTGAGCGGTTGGTGGTATACTCGCCGTCGAACTTATGTCTAGCGTCGGTTCGTACTTTGAGATGTTGTGTGATTGTTGCACATGCAGTGTTCCCTTTGCTTTATACTTCCGTTGTACGGTAGTGCCTTCTCGAACTCGCTGTCTTTTTGTCTTAGGAGATCGAGTATGTTTGATTTGAACCGGCTCGTCTTATTAAAAGGTTTCGTATGACAACCCCCAAATCAAACCATCCAGGTTGATCGAAGTTCGAATAATTCAGCCTGGCTTGCCCATATACCAGCCGTTGTATGACCCGCTCCCGCGCACTTTCACGTTTACGCTCAGATGCGCCGAATTTGTGGGTATCAATATCGAGTCTGATTCGAGGCGACAATCGTGGGTTGAAGGATCTATTTTAGCTGCGCAGATGGCAAGGTGAGGTGCAGATGCAGGATTAAAAACTGCTGAAGTGGCAGATGAAGAGTTTTCTCCTGTGTATTCGTGTCGCAGATATATTTGTCGTGGGTGGAAGAGGAGGATGAGCGAAGTGAGTCTTGCTGTATTTTGCTGTATTTTATGTGTCTTGCTGTGTGGAGATGTTGTTTGATGAATTATGATCCGTTTCTAGAATGCATTTGGGATGATGGTCGTCTGGCATAAGATTCTGGCGGTTCCTCGGGTGTGATCGGCTTTCGGTTTCCTTTCTTAGTTTTCCTGATATCGTGCCAGAAAGGTCCCGGGCTGTTGTCTCTTTTGTTCTCGTCCGAAAAAAGCTTGATGTCATCACATTAAACAATGGAACCGCTCTGGGGAAATGAAAGCACAATCAACGGCAACGGCAACGGCAACGGCAACGGCAACGGCAACGGCAACGGCAACGTCTTATGTTTGTCTGTTTATAATTGCCAAGCACCGATGAGATCAACGCTATTAAGAGGAATAAATGAGGGGAAATGCAGCTAATATTTATTCTGAATAGTTTCATCCCACGCTCCCGTCTACTTCGGAATCCCTAGTACAGAGTAGTTACTTCGTATTGCATGGTCTCTTGCCTTGGTGAAGGGAAAATCATTTTGCTGTCCGAAGGATGTAGTCACATGCAACCAATTTGGTGATGGGTCGGAAATAAGCGGAATGCACAGCTCGGATGCAAGTCAAGAGATTATGCGCCTCGATTACAGATGTGGGGATAAGGGGACGAATCACATTTTGTGCATTTGAAAGGGGAAGAGGAAAAGGGAAGGGAAAAGGACGCAAAAAGGAAGCAAAGGAAATCAAAAAGGAATCAATTTGGTCGCCGTCGTCCTACCAAAAACAACTATACGCAAGATTTGTGCTGCGTAGATGTCGAGAGATCGAAGATACGCCAAGCAGAGATGGCCTGATGAGTAACCACAGTAAAGCCGCATTCTATTGGCTTGAATGCAAAGATGGGTGCTGGATAACATAAATTCCATTGCCGAACCCCACACATGTCATAAGCTTAAAGACTCGATAACGACGGATGGATGGAGTATCCGTTCTTCCGGCCATGTCGGTAATACAAATAGATGTAGTTTGGCGGCAAGCTCCCCGTCGACATGTTAATAGACATTGCAGTTGTCGTTCATTTCTTGGATTAAATCTACTGGAGAAAGATGCGCATATTTCGCGGGATATTCATATCAATCTTCAAACAGGATGCTGCTATCATAGAAATCTTCACTGGGTGGCTTGCGATGGGATAGCCAGATATCTGACTGTAGTGCAGTACGATAAACGAGGTGCACATTGGAGTTTTAGGGGTACCTTTGCGCAGTTCATAAGCTTTTGTCTGGAGTTCCTTTCCTTTTCCTTTCTCCCACTTCCTATCGGGCGGCGAGTGCGTGTATCATTGGAGTGGAGGTCCGGGAGGATTGCGAGACTGGCCATGGGTGTCAGGGGTCGATGGGAAACCCTGCGTCAGCAATATATACAGTGCTCGAAAGCCTGAAAGTTATTGGGATGGCCAATAAGAATATCCTAAAGGATAAGTTGACGGCTTGTGCAGGTGCACCACACCCCCAGGATCAAGTTCTGGATCGCGCCAAGGAAACACGGGGTGATAGAGGCTTCCGCGTCAACAGTGAGATCCATGAACATGGCCAAGTTACTGAGGAGAAGATAAGATGTAGGCGTGTCTCGATTCTAAACGTAAGTCCAGCTCTCGTATGCCGATCTCGTTTATCCGTCATCTGAATGAGAAGGGACAATAGTTTCATGGCTTCGTTTGATCCTTGTCCGCATACCAATGTCGTCCTATTTGCCCTCAGAATCAGTATATGGCCTTGCTACAAGCATATAATTGTCCTGATTGCAATGAAATCCCTGGGTATTGATGCGCGGCTAACACATACAAGACAGGTACTCAGAGATGCAGAAAGCGTAGGAATAAGACCACGGCCAGGAGATGTATGTCGCCTTATGAATGGCCAGGACGTTTACAGAACTGGATTGAAACGGTTGAATGTAACTCTACAGAATATGCAAGTAGTTGACTCAACTTGGCCCTATTATGCGCGGTTGATCTTATCTCCATGCGAAAGGGCTGAGAATACTACTCCGTGTTTTCTGGTATTAACAACAATATACCTCTGTAGCGTAGAGTCAATCCAAACATTCTGAGCGACGGCCGTGCTGAGTGATGACGATGAGCCGTGAATAAAGGAGTTTCTGATAGAGCCTTCTAGCTTTCCGTGACCATGGTTGCCTTTCTACACCAGAACGATGTAGAAGAATTCGAATCGTCACACAATTGCTTTGACAAAGTCAATTGATCATTGATCCAAACACTGCTAACTTTAGCTGGAAATCAAACTTGGCTAAAAATGCCTAAGGCCACCAAATCGGCACTCCGGCTAGCCCCGACAAACATTCTCCATCATCATTGCAATTCAACCTCACCATCGTACTTCACATCGCACTCCGCCCACCTCCCCTCAAGATGAACAACGCAGGTAGTGATGTGAGTTTTATTCTTCAGCATGCGAATTTGCTGAGCACCACGCTGACTTCGTCTGCGCACTTAGTACAACCCCTCAACGGGTATTACACCAACCAAAGGCCATATTGGCTACAAAACCTACGTATCTCCCTATGGACCCAAGTACAACTCCCTACTGAGCACGACGGAGGAATTGCGAAGCTGATGCAGCATACGCAGATACAAGGTTCAGCCAAACATCATGGGACTCACGACCAAGCAAGCAACAAGACTGTATGTCTATTTTTCCAGCCGAATCCACAGTTTCCACAATCGCAAATCATTGCTGAAGCGCGACGGGCCTGTTCTCTCTTTTCGAAATAGATTTGATTCTAGCACTGGCTGGAGGGACTCAATGAACCCGAGAACTTGGCTAACGATTTCAACGCAGTGGTCTAAGTCTGGCACCCTTCGCAGGAGTTGCAGGATTCTTCGCCCTCTTCTTCTTCTCGGATATCCCGAAAGTACGAAACGATATCTGGGTGGTATGTTTGGTATTCCACGGCATTCGCAGATGAGGAACTGATCAATTACATAGAAAGTACCAATTGTTGGAGAGTATTTCAGGAAAGAAATTCCTCCTTCGGACAACGTACGTTTCTACTCTCTTATATGTGCTTTGGTTACTTGGAGAGCTTCGCTGGGGTATGGCGATAGAGTCCAGCAAATTTGAAGCTGCATAAATCGTGCTCGCATCGGGCCAGCTTTTATGTGTGTGATGCTGGTTGTCGATTTGCCCCCCGATGAGCTTCCCACACAATACACCACGAATGCAATCATACAAATAGACTAGGAACTGCGGCTAACAGTACAATTTCTAGCCCTTCTAGATTCTGCGCGGGTATTTGAGGTGGTAGACAAAGAGACAGAGAAGTGCAAGAGGGAATGGAAAAGAAACAAGATCAATTGTACAAAAGACCGGCATAAAATAGACCTATTGACAACCATCCCAACCTCAAATCTTATCATGCAACAGCGACGGCATTTTGATTCTTAATTTGTTTTGGACTTCTGGTGCCATGGCCAAGATGTTTCATCCGATAACTTAGTTAGCATTCTCGAATCTTCCAAGACCCTTACCAATCCAACGGATATTATACCTCAGCCCGGTGGAAGACTCCGGTGAGCTGCAGTGTCATAAATATCCCACCACGAGGCTGGTCACCTTATAAACAATTCCACCTCCTGATCATATCTAGACGGAGATATTATCTTTCTTACAATTCCTTCGCTGTGTTATACCTAACATTCTTATAATTACAACTGAGGAAACCGTCTAGGAATAATTCCGATCACACATTCACCTCACATCCACAATCTAATCCTCCGCCCTCTTTGTACGACAAGGCTGTGTTATTTTGTCCGCGCCACCATCGCCACCATATACAGACACCTCATACGATACTAATGGTGTTTCTCATTTCCATATTCTGTAAAGACTCTAGAGCCCTCTTCCTACTTACTGGTAGAAGTTCGAACTCCCCAAAAGTTTGATAAAAACACCCAAAACCGGGCAATCAATCAGCTCCTCAAACATGGCCGGCTCGCAGCCTCCCCCCGATCCAAATAAAGCCTTGGAGCTCAAAAAGAAAGGCAATGATCACTTCCAGTCCGGCAATTATGAAGCCGCTGAGCAGCTCTATGCCAAAGCGTAATGCTCCTCTCCTTTTTTTCATTTCTTTCCGTCAAATCCCCCTCCCCCATCCCTCCACTAACACCGCGCAGCATCTCCCTTGACCCTACCAACTCCGTCCTATACACCAACCACTCCAAAGCGCTCCTGAAACTAGCCCGCTACTCCGAAGCCGTCGCATCGTCTGAAGCTGCGCTAGACATCACCCCGCATAATATGAAGGCTTGGTATAACATTGCGCAAGCGCGCCACGCCATGCAGGAGTATGAGAAGGCGCTGCACTCGGTGGAGAAAGCGAGAGAGGAGTGTGTGAGGGAGGGGGGAAAGATGGTTTCGCTTCCGCATATTTTGGAACTGGGATTAAAGTGTAGGAAAGAGTGGTGGGAGGAAAAGGAAAGGAGGAGAACAAGGGAGAGGCCGGGGCTGTTGGGGGAGGTGCTGGAGTTGATGGAGAGGGACGAGAGGGCGCACGTGGAGGGGAAGGAACCAGATGAGGTGCAGAAGATGAGCGGGGAGTGGGCGGGCAAGAAAGAGGAGTTGGAGAGGGTTTTTAGGTTGGTGGAAACGATGGGGAAGGAGGGGAAGAGAAGGGAAATGCCGGATTGGGCGGTGGATGGGATTACATTTAATGTTATGACGGATCCGGTTGTTGTAAGTTTTTTCTCTTGTTATCTTGTGAATGTTTTACTTTTTCAACACAATTTTACTTTGTTTCCCAAGGGTGGTTACATCCCCTATTACAATTACCCGAAACCTCTAGTCCCGACTTGATTTCATTTCATTATTCAATCCAGACTATAATCCGCACTCGACTTATTCTTTATTCTTCTTTCCCATCTTTCTCATCCCTGTTTACTTCTTGTCCTCCTTTCTTCTCTCTCTCTCTTACCTTCCCTCCTTCATCCGATTTCTGCAACAACACCACATCACTAACAGTGTGACCTTCCACCTCCTAGACCAAAACAGGCCAATCATACGAGCGCTCAAGTATCCTGCAACATCTCGAACGAAGCCAAACAGACCCTTTAACGAGAGAGCCACTGACGCCAAAGGAGTTGCGACCGAATCTGGCGCTGAAACACGCCATTGAGGAGTTTTTGGACGAGAACGGCTGGGCTGTTGACTGGTAGTGGTAGCTGGTAATGGTGTCTTACGGATGTCATTAGAAGTGGGGTGTATTCGCCAGGAATTGATGCAGAGGGACGGATGTATGGAGAATGGGAGATGGCGAGAGAAGAGCAGTGACAGCGGCAGAGATGAGGAGAGCAAGAGCGAAGGAGAAAATGACTGTGGAAAAGGTATGAAAGCGGAGCCTTGTATTGGCATTGGCATTGCTTAATCACGTATGACGGGATCGGGGATCTAGTAAGGGGGCATAATCAGTGTGATCAAATGATGGGATGAGGATGGAATACTGATTGAAGGAGGAACAAAAGGGGACAGCATTTCCGTTTGCTTGGAAGTGAAATGAAGAGTCTTATGGTGGATGCTACCCTACCGAGCTTACATATGTATAGGATGTCGACAGTCGTTAGTCAAATAACAGCCCAAGGTATCCTTTCCAAGAACGAGCGTAGTACTCGGTATATCTCTCCACCACTTTCTTTTTCTACTCTATGCACCTATTCATCGTATCACCATCTCTATACTAATCTCAATACTTCATCGCTAATCGAATAATTCATTTACTCATGCTCCTTTTTTTCCATCTCTATCTACACCACATTGCCGTCCCCACCGCTCAACCTCCTCTAGGCTAGCAGAAATTTGCAACGTGATTATATACATTTTGCTGTCCCTCCTTTACCTTGGCAGATATCGCATACTGGACAGTATAGTATAGAGCTTCATAGACCCAGGTTTTTCAACATTTCAACCTATCTATTAGAACTGCAAGAGTAATCATAACTTCTACACACACTGGATATGCTAACTGACTAAGAATTACAACTCATATATAATTAATTTCACGCCTTATTCGTCTCCCAAAACTGATCAGTAACCCGGCCTTACTTACCTACTACGTCTTCGCTGCAGCTTCACTGTGGATTCATTGTTGATGATTAATCGACCTAGGGGATTGTTCTCAGCATCGACGCTTCTCATGTCATGATAAGAAATCTGTATAATACAATACAATTGAACATGAGTTGGCTGCAATAAATGTATATAGCTGTTTCGTAGTATCGTCCAAGTCCTCTGATTCAGAAGCTGCAATGGCTTTCCTCGACATCGGTGCTCAAGAAGCGGGTATTGCCTGGGTGTTCAACCGCAGAGACTTTACAAGCAGGTGAAATTGAAAACGATTTTAGATTTCTCTTTCTCAAGGACACAGAAAATATCAGAAGCTAATGGATTCCTCCAGCAACCATGGTTCCGTTCTCGCTATTCACAGCCGCCTCCTCGTTACAAGCCGAAGCACCATGGGCATGCTTGGTAAGAAACACTTGCAGCTCCGCCCTTCTAGGCTTTTTGTTGTTATACATATTTACAAGCAGCAATCAACTGAACGGAATCGAAGAGGACCGCCTCAATAAACTAGACCGACCCATCGTCTCAGGACGCGTGACGATTCAAGGAGCATATACTCGGTATCAAGTGCTCTCTGTCGGCGCTCTAGCTTTTGCGATCATATGAATGTCGAATCAGGAGCAATCAGTTCATGGTTTTCGGGGGGGTACTTCATAACTTCACCGAATTCTCATCATTCGGTCCAACGAAGGATTTCTTGACTGCTGTCCTCACTTCGGGACTGTACAGTGCTTGGGAGATTAGGGGTGGGAATAGTCAGAGAGGATTGGAGTGGATTATTTACCTTGCGGTTGATCTTCTTTTCAGCATCTCCATTCAAGACTTGCGGGATGTCGTTGGTGATGCAGCTACTGGCAGAAGTACTACTCCGTTGATGCTGGGCCAACCATATGGTAAGAGTTTCCCAGCGTCATGGGGCTGAATGAGGATTCACGCGAATGCAGATCGAATCTACATCTCGGTGTCTATTCTTCTCACGAGGGCGTTAACACTTCGTAATCGGAGTAGCTATTGGTATGTATCAAAAGGATGTGCAGCCTTGATTGTCCTAACAGACATATACTTGGTGATATGGATATTCAAGTACCGAGACACAACACAGGACCAGAAAAATCATCGGTTATATATGCTCAGGTTCTGCTTAGAACTTTCTGTTCTCTTTTCTTTCTATCAGCTTGATACAGAGGTTAAAGTTTATTTAACTTAGTAAAATACAATGAAATGAATACATTTCAGCCATTCGCCGCCTACAAATGATGATGCAAGAAGATAAAAGTATTTATAATATAAAGTATAATAAAAATTGTATTTATCAAAATCTGACCACTACACTTCATAATATAAAGCATTTAGGTCGTTCTTCGTCCCCAGTCCTGAATACCACATATATGGGAATTGGGTCATCGCTCCGGTCTTGATGCTTCCCAATCATCTATCCATCGACCTATGCCAATCCATACACACCACCTCAAGAAAAGAAGAAATGAACCAAAAGGTAAGAGGGATATAAAAACGCCATATCTTGTTGCTCCACGTATCCCATTCGCACATCCATCAAACCTCAAATTTTATACAAATTCCATCGCTTATTCCATCTCTCATTTTATTTCATCCCACCTATACAATATCTACAAAGCTTTCCGCCTGCCATTCATCGAAACTACCCATATTAAATAACCAAAAGCGCAGCACAAACAACCAAAACCCCTGCAGCACTAACGCGCAAATTCTCCCCTGAGTTGGTGAATTGGGCCAGCGTCGAACTAGCCGTTGCACTACCAGTTCCAGTCGCAACTTGTGGCGTCGCACTTGTATCAACCAGAATTCCAGCAGAACTAGACGATTTAAGAGCCGTCGTGGCTGTTGTCTTCGTCAGAGAAACCGGTACAGTAACTGGATGCGAAGAAGCAATTGCGGGGGAAGATGGAGCAAAAGTAGAAGAAGAATTGGAGCAGGGGACAGTGGTCGTAAGAAGAGTTCTAACGGTTGTTGTTACGTTCGCAGAAAGTGGGTAGGGGATGCCGACTGAGGCGGAGATGACTGATTTCGAGGATGAACTGGTTGTGCAGGGAACAGTGGTGCTGGTATAAATGGTGTCCGTGACGATCACCTCAGAGCCAGATGCACCAGCTGAGGTTTGTGCGAAAACTGCTGAAGCTGACGTGATTTTTGAGGAAACGGCTGAAGAAATTTTGGAGGCCGCCCCTGTTGAGACTTCGGTTTTGGCAGAGACAACTGAAGATACAGCTGATGATGCAGCAGAAGATTTCACAACGGCGGTTGTTGCAACCGATGAAGTTGTTGCTGGTTTGGCAACACTGGACGAAACGGAAGTTGATGTGCTAGACGCTACCGAAGTGGCAGAAGATGAAGGAGCCTGTCCTTTACCAATCAACGCCGAAGCATCACCAGTCAATAAACCCTGAATACATTCCAAAGCACTCATTTGTTGACCAACGCCAGTTACCCCATCATATCCACCAACCCACCATCTTGTACCACAAGCATCTGAATCACCTGAACAAGCTTTAGCAGCTGCTGATGCAGTGGTTGTTAGGTAAGTCGAGATCTTTTCTTGAGTAAATGGTGCCATTAGAGTGCTTGCCCACATGAATCGAGAGAGATAAGCTTTGAACGAGAACTGATCATTGTTGCAGGTGTTGACCTTTTCACAAGCTTGTTCATACATGATGTTCGTAGTGTTAGAGAATGGAGAGAAGAAATTAGCTGAAGCGGAAAGGAAGCCTTCGGTCCTTGATTTCCATGTGGAAGTAGTCGTGTAGTTGTACATGACCGCTGATCCATATAGAAAGATGGCGTTGTTGTAAGACCAGGTGATATGGTTAACCTCAGAGCAGTTTTTCGTATCGTCTGCGCCGTCGTACACTGCGAAATTTGCATCAATCAACCCAATTTCGGAAGTCCAATCATAAATCTTCTCCGCCCACTCGATGTATGTCTGGTTTCCGGTGAAGCGTGCAAGCCGAGCCGAGAGTTGGAAGAGAGCTCCGTTCGATACTGCGTTCTTGTAGTCATAACCATTGTTGAACGTGAAGATTTGCCATTTCAGACCGCCGTTACATGATGTCGTATCCCAACGTGCAGCAATAGTATTCCACATGTTCTCGGTCAATTGAACCCAGGTAAATCCACCAGTGTTTGTAGGTTCTGGGAAACCTTTCTCGGCAGCAGACATGGTAGCGAAACCCCAAAAAGCTTGATCATCATTCCCTTCATCCTTTTGATGGTTTGGCATCATGTAATCGTAATTTGGACCAACTTGAGAAGCTAAGGCTTGGCTAGTAACTTCATTATACGAGGAATCGCCAGTGAAATGATAATAATCAATCATGGTACCCCACATCGCACCGGCCTCCCACCAATAATATGGCGAAGGTAGAACAGCGATGGTTGAAGGCGTGTTAGTGACATTGCCGGTATAATATTTCATGAGATCAAAGGCGATCGTACTCGCGGCATTCTTGATAGAGGCTGGGTAGAAGTATTAATGGGGGCGCTCGTGTGAAAGATAGATGGATGTGAATAGTGAATACATACTCTTGTCAGAGGTATCGAGTGTGAGCGAAGAAGCTGATGAAACAAGAGAAAGTGCTATGGTAGCATATTGGACGAATGCGCCGGCGCTCATTTTGAAGGATTGTCGTTACGAATTGAATAGAGAGAGAATAGCAAAGGAAGCAAGAGGAAGGAGTAAAGTGAGCGATTGATCTATCGACCGGTATGATTTCGTAGAGAATGAAAAGAATGTGGGTAGTATGAAAAAGCAAACAAAATGGACTGAATGACCAGCAAAGGATGGTTCGATAGCAAAAGCGATATTCACCTTCGAGGTAAATAAGCGGAAGAGGAAGCGGAAGAGGAATAGGAAAGAAGAGTGAGTCCAAGAGGCGACTATATGTGGTGGAGTGATGACTTGGAAATGTGGAGGCGAAAGGAGAAAAGAGAACAACGTGAAGGTTATGGTGGAGAAGATATACCAAGATCGACGACGGGTACCTTAAACCTTTTGTTTCTTTTCCTTGGGGGAAATGGAGGGCGAGGGGTTCATCCAAAGTTTCCTAATCGGGCGGTTTCGAGGCAGCTGCCAAGGATTTGATTGGATGGGAAGTTGGGGATTGTCGACTTCCAGGGTTGACGATCTTCCGAAAGTGCGTTTCAGGTTTCAGGTACGCATACGACGAAGGTAAATATCCCGAATATCCAAAATATCCGCCAAGCAAGCGCCCAATCAAATCGCGATAGCTTACTCCGGCAAAAAAGGGCTAGCAATGCTGGTGGCAAGCGAGTAAATGATCGACCAGTGAGATCCCTTGGCCAGGATTTGCGGATGGTGATTGACTCGTGATTGGAGGCAAAAGAGAGATATAAGGGGTCGAATGAATGGACGGATGTGGAGAGCAGAGGAAAAGAATGAACGTCTCCGCGACAGACACCTGCGATGAAGGAGATAACGGGGAAAGCAAGAAGAGCAAACAGCTGTCCCTCAAGTTGGAAAGGAAAGGGAAGGAAGGGAAGAAAGGAAACGTTGTCAAGTCGATGAATTACTCGGCATCCTTCAGACCAGCATCGTCGACCTCGAATTAGCCCATCCTGGTAGGTAGTCATCTATCCATCTATCCATCTATGAATGCATCCTCCATCCATCCCTCCCTCCCCGTAAAAGGTCGAGGCACTGCCTCAACTCTGCTTACCTCTGGGCCACTCGTACAATTCGCCAGAAGGAACAGGCACGATAGGATTTTAACGTGGCCGCGCGATGGTCAGCCATCTTATTGGCAGAAATGTTCCATGGCGTTTGTTTTATCCCGGCGAAAACATTTATTTATGGCCATCGTTAATTACACTGACAGTGGCGGATGAGACTCGATTGGAATTCACGACATTGGCTAGGTTGAATCGTGTCAAAGTCTCTCGGGACAATTGCTAAGGAACGATGATGTTGCATCTGTTACGTCTTGTACGAGGACTGCTGTGTGAACGAGGTAGTGTGATTGTGTGAAGGGCTCCAACTGTTTAGAAGCGACTCGGTATTGTCGCCGTCAACGCTGTCGTATTTATCATCATCAATTCATCGATTCATCCATCCATAGAGCTGCCAGCTGGCTCAGTCCTGCAAACCCACGAACCCACTCTACAAAGCACCAAACAACGGTGCTGTGGCCTTCATCCCTGCGCCGCCTAATGCACGATGTCAAAATAAAGTAACCGGCGATATGGAGTTCTGGGGATGTCTTGCAGTAGCATTAGAATTCTCCGTATTCTTGGAATTAGATGAGATAGAAGAGAGTGGAATTATGTAGTGAAATTTCCCAACCTATTCCTCTCAAGTTTCGCATAGATTGATTGGACCAGAAATCCAAACGGCTCTCGAACCTCTCTCTATATTTAGATACCGAGGTACTATCACGTGACCACGAGAACGAAATCTAGGTCCATAATTTTGGACCCCGATAACTAGACGCGACGACTTTGGACTTTGTCTCCATCATTCATCCTACAGGATTTACTCGCCCAACATATACTTCAACAGACTATTGACAACCAAATAAATATGGATCTTCAACCCGTTCACGGCACAGGCAGCACAATATCGACGCTTCCATTCTCGACTCCACGTGAATATCCCCATTCTCCCTTCTCCTGCCCTGCTCTTCGTCTCCACTGTCTCTACACCCATCCACTTTTATCACCAATCCCAACTTGTATCCAACCACTCGCGTTCGCTCACAACCCGCCGTTCTATCCTATCCCATCATGCCCAATCACACAACTCCCTTCCTTTCCACTAGCAGAACCCAGAGCTCTCCAAACTAACCTCCCACCCCATCCCCAGACCGTCTGCCCACTATCTCCGCCGCGCTCGCCCTTCAAAATCTCGAATCGCCAGATCTTTCCACCACCGCCAAGCGCTATATTCCCACGGGTCTCCAAAGCCTAGATCTCGCTCTCCAGAATAAAGATGCGCCTGACTCTTCTACCTCCACAAACTCCCCTCATGGCGGTATCTCCAGAGGGAAAATCACTGAGTTCTATGGTCCTTCGGGTGTAGGTATGTCATCGTCGTGTGTTGGTCTTTACTCTTCTAGAGGGTCACATGGGGGACGCTTTTCATGAGAACTAGCCCCCCGACCCCGAATTGTTCGCCTCACTCGAGATGTTGGTCTAGCGTTTGTGGCCGTAGCGATGGCCATATCGGGGGTTGCTATAGATATTTTAGATTCAGCGTTGCTAATGATGTTGCTTTCGTATCTAGGTAAGACGGCACTGGGGTAATGCGAAATGAAGATCTATCTACTTCATGGTGGCTGTGCTGATTGCATCTATGTAGTATGCAATTGGCAGCTAAGGTTCTGGGTGCTGGTGAAAGTGTTGTCTGGGTAGGTGAGTTATTTTTATGTTTTATTTTGGTCACCCATGGATCTCGTACAAGATTAATGTTTAAGAGTCGTCAAACCTCATTTGGGTAGCTGTGCGAACTATCTCTCAGAAGTTATCACATCTTCTCTGATTGATCGGCCTTCTGTCATCAAGACATATGGCTTGCATCGAAGTCTACAACTCTGACACTTTTCAGACGCGTCACATCCTCTACCTGGATTCAGATTTGCCCAGGTCTTGACATCATGTTCACCTTCAGACGAGGCACATGATTATCCCGATCTCGTAAAGAACTTTCACCATTTTTCAACACCTACACTTGCGCATCTACTTGGATTATTCGCATATCCGGATGCGCAATTCCCACCTAAGGATACGGGTCTCGTCGTTATTGATTCGCTTTCCACTTTGATTGATACAGCATTTCCTCGAAATGTGAACTCCACTACCACTGTGAAAAATCCAGGGGGTATGCTCCTCCTTCTCATGATCATCATCACCCTACACCTTTACTCCATCTTCTAACCCCTGCCATAAAAGTATCCCACCAAACTAATACATACGCCCAGTACCTCATCCCACAAGCCGCAAACTCCCCCTCCTCCAATATCTCATCACATCCCTCCAAAAACTTGCGGAAACACGCAACATAGCGATCCTCATCTTCTCTCAATGTGTAACGAAGATGCGGTCAGGCCTTGGCGCGGCGCTGGTCCCCGCCATTGCGAACACGGCTTGGGAGACGGGGCTTTGGTGTAGGGTTGTGCTTTTCAGAGATTGGGGTTTGGATTGGGATGATGATGTGGAGAGGAAGAAGAAAGGGGAGAAGGAAGAAGGGTCTAGGTATGCGTTGGTTGTTAAGGCGGAGGGTGTTGTGTTGGGGGAGAGGAGGGGAAGGTGTGCGGGCTTTGTGGTGGGTGGGGTATGTCTCTTTTGTATTTCCTTTCTCCATATCGCTCTGCTTGAATCAAAAGATTGACGAGCTAACCCCACAAGACCGGCGTTTCATCTCTCCCTGTCCCAACACAAAAGGTACTCGATTTGGCAAGCGTTCCAATCCGACCGCAATACCATCAGACTCACCATAACACTCAGCTTCAGCAATCCACATCTCTTCCACAGAAAAGAAAAAGAACAGAAGTGGAAGTGGAAGTAGCAAGAGAAAGAGAAAGGGTAGACGAAATACCCGACTCAGACGCGGAAGATGACGAGGATTATGGGTGGGCGGAGGAAGATGAGGAGGATATGCCAGGGATGCCACCTCAGTGGCAGGGGAGCGAGGATATCTTAGTTGCGCCGCCGATGGAGGAGAGGGTTGAATTAGATGATGAAGGTGTGGATAATGGCGAGAGGGTCGAGACTGGTGATGAAGATGAGAATGAGGATGAGGAAGGTGGCTTAGGGAGGACAGAGGTTGGTGGAGAAGATGCTGAAGGAAGAGAAGCGGAAGAGAATGATGGAAAGGGGCTAGAAATGAATGAGTTGGTGATTAAGGAGAGGGAATTGCACGATAGCGAAGATGAACTTGCTCTATAGATTCGGTAGGAGTTATTGGGGAATCGTCACTCGAAGACATTTACAGCTACAGTTTGATCCATTTCCTATATATCGTTCGCTGATGGTTCATTCGTCATTCATTGCGTGCCTCTTCCTGGGGCCCGGCTCTGTTGTGTTCACGTATTAACTATATATCAGAATGAATTTTCATATTGTCTTGAACGACCCAAATCAATCTGCCAAATCATAAAAGCTATATAGTGTATTACTCTGATTCAAATGAAGAACACTAATATCTGTATAGTGTGACCCTAGCCGGATTTTAAAGGTTCCATAAAGCCTTTCACATCCAAAGAGTACTTGTTGTTCTCGTCCATTTGCAGCCGCCCAGTCACCTGCAGCGACAATTCCTCTGGATGAGAGACTACTGTCTGGTATAACCGGGTATATGCGCTGGCTTCTCCCTTGGTAAGTGGCTTGGGCACCTTCGCCACGTTATCCCATTCGAGCTTGCTACCTGCCTGGAACTGATTAAGAACCACTTCAGATCGAGTCGATGTACCGGAGAGTGTTAGTTGCCTGCCATTATTGGTAACTACACCAGTGAGTGTCATCTCAATGCCGCGCATAGTGTACGTGCCACCGTCGACCTCGAAGAGCTCCTTCCGCCATACGTTGATATCGGGCAGAATGTCATCGTGAAGGTAAACGAAGGCAACTGAGATCGTTGCATTTGGTCTTGGAAGGACGGTCTTGATATCTTTGATGCTGTTCAGTGCTTCATAAGCTCCACCCCAGCAAGCACCGAGACCGTAGGGACAAGTGGGCGTAAGACCAACAATGACAGGTGGCCCGTCCTGTTTTTTGACGACCTCCTGATTGCGCATCTCAAGGGACACGCCGATATTTCTCTCCGAAGCAGCCTTTTGTATCGATAACACAGGGGGTATTTGTGGTAGTAGAGGTATCGGAATGTCCAGCCTGAGCAGCATGATAGGCGCCACTGCTGGTACGCCTTCATTGCTCACAAGGAAAAGCATGTAATGACCCGGTGGAGCCAAAAAATGATTCTTTGGCGCTTCTATGGTGACCTCCGTCCCCCTGGTTGTATATTTCAAGAATTGGAACGATTGGTTCATGTTGTGTGAATGAGTGACAGATCCAATCCGTGTCCAGCTCACCTTGTCAATCACATCGTGTTCACCGACTGTGACTTTGAATTCCTGGCCATAGTCGACAATTTCTGGCGGTGTACTGATGGTCGGTCGTTCGCCTTTGAACAAATAAGGTGGGCTGAATATCTGGGCGGTGATCAGAGTGTCGTCAGGGTGGTTAGGTTTCTTTTGATTGTCCGGATCGTATTCCCCACCACCAGCTGAAAGAACTCTGCCATCGGGTAGTAGTAGTGCGGTGTGGTGGTAGCAGCGATCATCGTCCTCCGGGGCCATCGTAGACCAATTTGTAGTAGCAGGATCCCACAGCTCAGGCTCATGTACGGGCTGACCGGGAGTCAAGTCATTGAAGCCTAACCCTTTGGTTCCTCCTGTCACAAGCACAGTGCCATCGGGCAACGTGGTAGCAAAGGAATGTCGGCGCCCATGGCCTATGTCAGTCGTATATTTCCAGCATGGTTTTGAGTCGTTCAGATCAATGATCTCTGCGGCATTGGTGGGAGTAACAGCATCACCGCCTCCACCACCAACGTAGAGAATCTTGCCACTATCATACATAGTTGAAGCGGCGTACTCGCGCTGACCTGCATTGCGGCATAGCTTATCGTCATCTGGCGACCATTCACCATGGCCATCATTAGCATTCAAATCCAGAAAACGAGATTTTTGCAATGGGCCCGCCATGAATATTCTTCCGTCTGGAGCGTGGTAAAGCCGCGGGAAAAGAGCGAAAATATCATGGAGAGGCGTTTGGACTATGCCCCATGCACTTGTATGTGAGTCCCAAATCTGGGGGATCAGGTTGATCACAGGGTTTGTGACATCTTGTGAGCTGCCCGACACAACAAGGCCTCTACCATCAGACAAAGTTATAGCGGAGGGATACCAGCGACCTGCAGTCATCAGAGGCATTGCTGTCCACTTGTCGTCCACGGGATCGTAAACACAAGCTTGGTCTTCCCCGAAGCCATCCAGGACATGTCCACCAACAACAAGCAAGGTACCGTCTGGTTGGAACGTGTGCCCGGCACAGAAGAGATTCACGGGAAGCTCGTCTTTGGTCATCGGGTTGTTAGCGGTGCGCTTACTCTCTAGGGAGTTGACATCCAAGATGTAGACGTGGGTTTGGTGCTCATTGAGGGTCCAATACACGTCGCTTTTCACAGCAGAGCGTCGACCCCAGTAAAGTACCTTACCAGTCGGTAGTAGGTGAAGGTGAATAGCGCAATTTCCAAGTTCGAATTTTGGTGCCCATTCTCCGTGGACGGTTTTGTCATCCATGTTTGCTTCCAAGGGGTTGAGGTGTGTGAGAAGGCTGTATGGGCGGCACTCAAGTAGTGAGTGTGGCAAAATGACTAGGAACTTGATTTGAGGAGCTCGTAAGAATCTGCGGCGTAAAGAAGAGGAGATGGTCTGTAGGATAAATGAAATTTATGTCCATTTTCACGAGTTCGTCACGTACATCTCGGCGCTTCTCTTTCAGCTTCGAAAAGTCTCCTTCCGCAGTGGAGAACGGCTCGGACCGAGTGCGGGGAGCGGATTGGATCAAGTGTGAAGGTTGGCTCGAGTCGAGTGTGAAGATTGGCTCGGATCGAGTGACCAAATTGCTTTTTTGATGCAGGCGTTGAGACACCCTATGTTGGTTGAACTTGTGAAGCGGGGAGGCATTGTAATAGCGCTGCAGATTGCATTTTACTGTATGCACGCTTTTTTTCGTGAGTAAGTTCTCTGCTTCATTTACTAAACGCCACACGATACTACAATGCAAAAGGACGTTTTGGTATAAACTCATAATTGAAAATATGATACATCAAAGCATATGAAAAAGGTGTGATAAGTATAAGCCAATAAGATCATTTATTATTAGAAGAGTTTTGGTCTAGTTATTGCCAACATTCCTTTGCTACCATATAGCTCGATGGCACTGTGCTTGTGACTAGAGGAACCTGAGGGTTAGGCTTCAATAACTTGGTTCTAGGTCAGTCTGTACATGATAACTTCTCTTGTATGCTGTGTAACTTATTTTATATATTGTTCAGCTTGTCTTATATGTAGTGCTATGGTAGGATGTGTATACAACAATAAGTGGGACAATAATGTTGGTGTACAGATATTAATTCCAAGCTTGTACAGGTATAGTATAATGATTGATAATCTGGCTTACCCCGCAGTTGATAACAGATTATTGGTGAAACGCTCTAGCATCTAGAATCAAGGTCAAACATATTATCAAGTAGTAAAACTATTATTAGTACCACGTTTATAGAGATAAGTAATATTTGCTTTATATTATCTGGCTATTAACACCGCTTTCTCGACTTACTGGTTAGAAAACGAGTTGGGTGAAAGGTACTGCGGTGTAATCGTGGATGGGAAGGTTGGCGTGCAACTGGTAAGTTAATCGGGCCTTCAGCTTGATGCACAAACCCTCATTTCAATAGCTTTATGTAACCGGACAAATATGATCGATATAGGGACCTTCAGCTTGATGCACAACCCTCATTTCAATAGCTTTATGTAACCGGATAAATATGATCGACATCCGTTAATGTCATAGGGGCCTTTAGCTTGATGCACAAACCCATCATACCCTCATTTCAATAGCTTTATGCAACCGGACAAATATGATCGACATGACAGATAGGGAGAAATGGTTCTGCTATTGACTTATGCACAGGATCGAGACTGAGGCATCTGCATGGCATCTCAGCTTCATGTACATACACGAGTCGGCACCTAAGGCTAGACTGCTCACCTACCCACCGGGTGGGTTGGGGCACCCATAGGTACCCATTGAGCAGCCTACACTTGAATCTGGTTCCGATAGGGGGGGAACGGAGTCAGCGTATATATACTGATACTAGGCTTGACCATCCAGGTCGACTTTGATTATTTGCTCCTTCTCGAGATTACCCACACACCTTTTTGTTCCCTCTTCAATTTGTGTATCAAATTCTCTGCTAGCATGGCACTCAAAATGAACGAGGACACCAATTATCTCAATGTCCCGACCTCGTTCAAGTTAACGCAAGTTGATGGTCTCACCTCACCAAAACCCAACATCGACGCCGATGTGAACAATGGCCTTGCATTCTTAACGCCGATCAGTACAGGGGCTGACCAGTGCAATGATATAGTTCCTGGAGAACTTAATATCCTTGCGAAGCTCACTGGGGATTTCCACGGTGTTGGGTTGAACATGATCTTCCGCCCATCCTGCGGAAACATCAGAAGGAATAACGTTCTGGAGTACAACGTGACCGAAGAGGACACACAATTCTTGCAGGACATTGGCGACATATTCAACCGAGGCTTGGGCAAGCAACAAACCGTGATTTTGAAGGGTGTCCCATACATGCAGACGATCAAGGACAAGCTCAATCCCGCAACAGGACAGGCTGATCGAGAGGAAGGAATTCCAATTCACTTCGAGTCAGGCATATTCCTTAGGACCCCACCGACTGAAGTGAGGCCTAAGGTCACTTATGGTACTATCTCACGCCTAGCATCTATACCACACGGAACTGCCATCAACTGCCAAGGCCGCGAACCAGACATGAAGACACCTATATCTGGTAACCCACTTATCGAACCAATCTCAGTCTTACCATTCCCCATGGGTATGCCGGACGATTTAAACACATTCGCAGAGTTTTTCCCTCAGCTGAATTTCAAGAGGGAATATGATCTGCGTATTCCCCGAGAGATCAAGGACGGCGACGTACTCAATGCACCTCTCATGCTAGATCCAAATCGGATGCTAAAAGAACTCAATGAAAACAGCACGAAGAAAAAAATCAGAGAACACTTTTTCTTCTCAGTCCATTCCGACCCCCTAGTTTCTGAGATTCCCGGCGGTGGCACAGCAAATATTGCTTTCCTGGCCGGTTCAGGTATTCGTGATGGCAGCCAAAACCCAGGTTCTAATGCCCATGGCGTCAGTGTCGGATGTGATTATTGGATTTCAACCGTTGAATACGATGTTCTGCTGCCGGAAGGCGATTTCTCTGGGGACAACAAAAAGACAATAACTGTTAAGTCTGAAGCACGGAAAGAGGAGAAAGCAGCTGGCAAGATAGAGGTTTCTCCTTCTTTCGAATTGACGCTGGACAGGGTGATACCCCCAAACACGACTGTGAAGCTCGACGCTACCCAAATTCAATACTCGCAGAACGTCACATTGGACTATGATGAGATGGGTTGGCCACACATCTCAGTGGCCACGTTGTCGCCAAAGTACCCAGTACCAATTGAGGCTTCTCAGATTGTCTTCTGAAGTAGCATATAGTCATATAGTAGAATGAGTTTTGTTGAAGTCCTTTTTCAAATGTGCTTTATTTTCATCTCCTCTACCTGTGAAGAGCGGTAGGTCCGAATCATATTATGCAAGAGGGTTGAATTAAAAACTATGAACGAGAAGGTGGTTTTATATACTTGAAGTCGTTATGTGATATTGTAAACGAACTACAGCATATGACTGCCTTCTACTCCCCTCTAGATACTATGGATAGCTTAGGGTAATCGAGCTGAGTATAAATTAATACCAAATATTCGGTTTCGTGCTACTTGATAATTGCGACGGCGAAGGTGCTTAGCATCATGAAGCCTATATTTAAGCTCGGTTTTAGCGAGCAGCTCCCGAATGGCGCCTCACCAGCTTCTGTCCGGTGTGTTCCGCCGCTCGAACTTTTCTCACAACCCAGTACCAAGCAACAGCTCTCCGCCTTCTTGCCTTTCGATTAAATATGTCATCGCTCAACTCAGACAACACTAACACGTCAACGACCCCGCGGTTCAAACATCCCAGGTAAGAACGCAGTCAGCGCCAGCTGCACCGCCAGCTGCACAGCCAGCACTTAACTGAATTCTGGATATAGTCACAATGCATGCATCTCCTGCCGTGGAGCAAAAATCAAATGCAAGACGTCGTCGACTCTTGAGTCTTGCGAGCGTTGTGGGAGCAACTCTCTTGATTGCGTTTTCGAGCAACATCGTCGAGGCCGCAAGCCAGGCACACGGTGTAGCCAAACGCGAGAGGAAGGGGAAAGAAATTCGCTTATCAACTTTCCAGACTTAAGAGGAAACCTCCAATCGAACCCTTTCCTGGTGAGGTCTCGATACCCCCGGAGGAGCCAAACATTCATCTCAATGTAACCAAGTCAACGCCACCGAACGATTCAATCAATCGGCCTCGTGGCGCAGATTCAGATGGCGCACTTCCCGAAAATGGCCATGGAGAGTGGGGAACAGCTGGCTTACAACCTGTCAGTATTCTCAGTAAAGAAGCACAATCTGGAAAGTTCTCTCTTGGGAGTATCCTTTGCGTCTCCAATGTCCTAGAGCCCAGTCACACATCAAGCTCTCGCTTGGGATATAGTGCCACATTGAGTGGTCAAGATGATCCCATTGCGTTCCACATCTTAACATTTCCTGTTGCTCTGGGACTCTTTGAAAGGTAACGACCAGGACCGATTTTATATACACTTAGTGAATGTTTGTAGCTTCATGCGATGTCTAAATCCATACATCAGCCAGCTTGATCCGAGGCTTCACACCTTTGACTACATACGGCAAAAGTCATCTTTTCTCCTGGTCACCATACTCAGCACTTCATCAAAGGCATTTCATCCCTCATTACACCCACCTTTGAGAGCACACTCGGAGAAGTTAATAGGGAGGCCTTTGTGAAAGGAACAAAGTCTGCTGAGACAGTGCAAGGACTTCTCATATTCACATATTGGAAGGAGCTAGATGAGATGCGCACGTGGCTGCCGGTAGGATATAACATCAGAATGGCTATCGAGCTTGGTTGGCATGAAGTCGAGGAGGGCGCTGTAGGTTGCGTTGAGGATGGTGTGACCCCAGAGGTTGTGGAATTCGTATTCCTGAGTTCCGCTATAATGGGTAGCGTTTGGGCTTGTGGCGTGGACGTCAAGAGCTCCACTTATATAATTTATTATATATAGAGAGTAATCGTCGATATTAAAATACATTTTAAATAGAAGTATTACTTTCTAATTAATTTAAACGAAGTAACACTTTTAAATATATCACGAAAAGATATTTCGGTTAATTAGTAATTAATAACTAATAATATTATTATTAATATTATTAAGATTTTTATTATAGATATTAATAAAAAAGTATAATATATTTAAATATATTATTTTATTTATTTATTTATTTCTGACCTACTAGCTAGTATATATAATATTAACTATAAAGAAGTTCAATCTAATTTAATTATATTAATAGAA
>LLKJ01000765.1:0-21640 GCA_002242865.1 Clarireedia sp. CPB17
GGTATAGATGTATTCAAAATAATATACTCCAAGGGTAGAAGCTGAAAGAGGATGTGAAACTTGACAGATAGAGAATTTAGAGCCCCTCTATCTCCCCTCACCTTATATGTACTCATCGCAGCCCCTCATTGCGGGGCAGATTGAAGAGCAAGCCCGCAAGCTCGCCTCCCACGGTGCATGTCTCCCGAACCCTCTTGGCCAGGAAGTGGATCTCGGCAGATCAGCAACTGAGATGACGCTCCTTGTCGTCTCGCGCGTTCAATTGGGTATTTTGGTGGTTGAAATTCGCGTCGAGGACGATGATTGAGGAGCTTGTTGGGTAGGTCGTGGGAAAATGTGGAGTGTAGTGAGGCCCTCGATGCGAGGACCTCGTCTCGGGGGACGAAACTGGGGAAGGTGGGGTAAGTGTGGTGCAACGGATCAGTTTCCCGAACTCTCGGAACATTTTGCTGCTGGGCTTGGATGTACCCTTACGGTAGACTTACTCGGAAATAATGTGCGGGAACTATGCATACAGTACAGGGCGGATGCATGCATGACGTCTGTCTGAACATCGTTGTTTGTTTCTACGAAAACACCTGACATTCTCTTTTGGCACGCAACTTTATGTCCATTGGTCAAGAAAATGGCTATGAAAGAAATGGATATTAGAGTGCAAAACATACAGTAGAATTAAACCTTCAGTAGTGCCCCTTTCACGGTATCAGCCAGCTGAGCTTTCCACAACTTATGCTCATTCAGGATGAACATCGACCCTTTCTTTCCGAAACAGAAGTTTGCAGCTCCTCCATCCACCTTGATAACTCCCAACAGCACGCCTCCTGGACACCAAACATTGATACCATCGCCACATCCACTATAAACATTACCATCCATATCGCACTTGATCCCATCTGGGATTCCGTTTGTTGCCATGGCAAATAACCTCCGATTCGCCATGAATGGCTGCCCAGAATACCACATAATATCGAATGCATAGCTTCACACATCAGCATCCTTCTTCCCCCCGCATCAGAACAGGAACTTACATGTTAGAAGGCCTCATAGGATCTGTCCTCCCATCCCCATGAATCCAATCCGTATCCGTAACATAAACAATCTTCTCGTCCGGAGAAAAGCAAATTCCATTTGGACGCCCAAACCCATCCGCCATAGCTCTCACACTGTCATTATCAGGATCATATCGATACACCTGATTTGGAAGTTGTGGCCGCGGTCGATACCCCTGCTCATATCCATAAATCGGATCCGTAAACCAGATACTCCCATCACTATGCACCACCACATCATTCGTCGAGTTGAACGGTCTCCCGTTGAACTCCGAGACCAGAAGTGTACTGTCATATGGCGCTTCGCGAGACATTAAATACAGGCCACTCGGAGAAGTCTGATGACCTTGAGCACAGAATAGAATCCCATCTTTGTAATTCACGCCACCATTTGCCATAGGGATTTCCTCCGAAGGAATCTCCTCTCTTACGACCCCCCCGCTCTCATCACTGAGTCTGACTTTAGTGATCTGAATGCATTTCTTCTCACTGTCGTCCAGATACTGGTTGCTGGTAATGAAAATTTCGTCGGTTTCTGGAATATACACTCCAGCCTCGTGAGCAAATGGATAGTCCTGATATTCTAGCAGCATTTCGAGTTTTGGCCTGTTGCCCATGATTTTTCGAAACCGCTCATCGTGAATAGCAAACGCTGATGCGTTTACCGACATCTCTGAAGCGGGGAAAGGCTCGTGAAGCGTTTCCTCGGTCGTGGTTGAACTGACTCGACGGGGTCGGCCAAAAATGGAGAATCGAGAGGGCATAAGAACAGTCGTGTAAGTGATGGAATATGATGGATTGAAAGGATGATGTAAAAGATTTCTCACTTGTGGAGAAAAATACAATCTTGGATAAGTAAAAGTACGCACAATTGAGCAGTGAGTTGTCGAAACAAAGACAGCTCAGAAGACTTGGGTAGAATGGCACTGAATGGTTGTCATATACCCCACTTCCTGATTGGGTACCGCAGATTGAGCCGAGTGAGGGTCCGTCGTGTAGTGGGCCGGAAAACAACCAATTGGATGGTGATTTTGGGCTCATCTAACCAGAAAAGGTGAAAAACATGCTTGTCCCTAGTTCTCGGGACGGTCAGTGCCGGTGAAGGCTCGGACAATAAAAGTTGCGCTTCAAGTGAGAGAAAATATCAGCATCGACTTATGTCTAGGTACTTCGTCTGTTGCAAGAATGTTTTCATTTGGGAGCTGTAATCTCACATGAGGCGTTTTCTCTGTATTCGACCTAAGTTTCGCTGAAGCTACCGAGAAGCAATCCCATATTCCGCATGATAGGGAGGCGACGGGAGTGGTCTCGTGCGCGTAGAAAGCACACGGAAAAGCCCCAATGTTGGCTGAAAAACAACCATGCAACCAAACTACTCCCGCCAGTAGTACATATTCTTTGGGAACTTCATACAAACCGTCAATAGTGGTATATTGTGTGTGGTGGTGCATCAATGCTCCAACACTGCTGAAAAATCTGCGCCATGACCCAACTCTCAGAGATCCACCTAAGACCAAATGACCCCCCAACCAAGCCACATTCAGAACTATGTATCCAAATCTCAGACATTTGAGATAAGCAGTGTATTCAACACCTCATCGCATCGTTAAGTTCGTATCCCAATCATGCGATATGTTGCACATTTACCTCTCCCTCCTTCTTAGCTTCCCCCTCACTTTCTTCCTCCACTCTACCTTGCACAAGAGCAGTCAGTCCTACACGTTCCTGGACTTCCGCAAATGCTCTCATATCATCAGCGCTAGTATGACTTCCAAAAACCTGGTCCATCTCTTCCAGTGTCTTCCCCTTGGTTTCTGGCACACAGAAATAAATGAAGAAACCACCGAGCGCACTCCAGACCGCGAACCAGATGTAGGTCCCCCAAGTAATGTTTTCAAGCATGGGCGGTACGGCAAGTGCGATGATGAAGTTGTTCATCCAGTTTGCAGAGGCACCGATGGATGTCCCCTTTGCGCGGATGGAAATGGGGAAGATTTCTGCGATGAGAATCCAGGATCCCGGACCCCAACTGTATGCGAAGTTGATGATGTACAGCCAGACGAATACTATGAGATGTTAGATTTGTTTATAGATTCATTTGGCTGAGGCGACTTACCAACTGCTACCCATCCTGCAGCAGCGTTCTGGGTCCAGTCATGGGAGCACTTGGCGACGATTATACCAATGACCAATTCGCAAATAGCCATACCAGCGGAACCAGCCATCATGAGTGGTTTACGACCGACTTTGTCGATGTAACAGATTGCAGGAATAGTTGTTGCGACGTTTATGATCCCAATGACTCCAGTTGCCAAAAGCGAAGTGGTTGTGCTAGTGAGACCGAGAGATTGAAATATTATAGTGGCGTAGTATATGACTAGAGCATGATATAAGCATGGCTGAACACAGAAGAGACCTCAATCTTGATTGCGCGAGGCAACTTGAGCTCCGAGATGAGGGAAGCTTGTGACGTACTTGAATCAATCCCCGTCCATTGTTGGAAGAACATGACCAAACTAGCAATAGCAACTCTCTTGAATGAGTCCTTACTGCGGAAAATATTACTGTACTGGGCGAACTCTCGTCTCCATACACTGTCCTCTGTTGAGGCACTGAGACTTGGGAATCGACGATCGAAAATCTCCTTCTCGAACTCGGCGTCGGCTTTGATTTCAAGAAATTCAACCTGAATCAAGTAGTTATCCTCCGGAAGGTTGCGGAGATACGCCAAGGTCTTCAGGGCTTCTTGGTCCTTTCCTTTGTTGACAAGCAGGCGAGGAGAAAATGGCATGAACATGAGACCGATGCAAAGAATGACAGCGGGTACACCTTGGATGATCATTGGGAGTCTCCAGGCCATATCCGATTGTCCATCACTAGTTCCACCAATATAGTTGCTGCCAAACTGCTCACTTGTTAACGCGGAAGACTTGGGTCTGTTCGATAGATAAATATACCGAAATCCAATATGCAATCATGATTCCGATCGTTGTTGAGAGCTGTTGAAGAGCGATCAAGAAGCCTCTGAACTCTGGTGGAGACAGTTCCGCATTATACAAGGGACTGTGGTGGTGTTAGTCTGAGTTTCTTGAAGCCTTCAATGAGCAACGTTACCCGATAGCTGAAAGATTTCCAACTCCAAAACCAGTGAATAGTCGACCTGCATACAGATATCCAGTGTTCTGCGCACCCGCAGCCAAGAAAGATCCCAGAACCACCCAAAGAGCTCCCACGAACATAGTATTTTTCCTCGAGAAGACTTCTGCGAAGATACCTGAAGAAAGAGAGCCGATCCATCCGCCAAGTTGTAAAATAGATGTGAGCCAGCCAAGCTTCGAGGCATTCGATCTGACATCTGGGAAGTCGCGCTCGAACGAGTTCATGACTACAACTTGGCCGAGTACACCTTGTTGATAACCATAGAGTAAGCCACCAAATCTGAGACGTGTTAGAACCTAAAACTTGACTGCTAGGAGTATATTATACTGACGATGCGAAAAGAGCAATGAAAAACACTTTTTTGTTCTTCAGGAGACTTTTCGGGCCAACTGCTCCCATCTCGGCGCGCATGTGCGCAGTCACGCCGGATAGACTCTGATCAACGCCACCAGTCATTTTGAAGATTTAACGGAATTACTCGAGTTTGTTTATATGAAGAAGTGATCCGCATGCAGAAACTGAAAGGTCTGACCTGTCAGTATGAATAAAATAATCTGACCAGATGAGCCCCTGACATATATACAGAATTGAGCATTGTCAAGTACTGATGTCGTCCCAAAAGGGATGCACATACATGCCGAGTCTATGGAGTAGTTCGTGGAGGCAGAACTCTCGACCCCAGGATTTGATGCTGGGTTAAACCATGCTACCCCGCAACTTGAGTGCGGACTACGTCGAAGTCTTTTGGGTGATAGATTGCTTGACACAATGGTTAATGACTCGATCGTGAACAAAGTTCTAGCACGAACCCTAATCCACGGAATCCTAGGTGATGTTGCACTATGACTCTGGATGGAGTCTGGGGCCCATAGTGATACCGCATCTGGGATGTTTTACACCCCGAGACGAGATGTGGGGAATTGAGGAAAAGATGGGGAAGGACCTCGTTTCGAACAATATCAATTCGGCATCCTCGCCGAAATGGGTTCTGGGGTTATTATTGGGAAGAGGTCGTCATCAGAGGTACAGATCATCATTGCTGTTCATCGAGACGATGTAATGGGCACCCTGGATTAAGGAATCTCGTTACGAGGACAATTTTGGTTACCCACATCAAAGCAGTTGTGATATCACAGACTCACAATATATTCAGATACATTCCTTCCATCCATTAGTTACCCCGCCATTTCGCAAGCCGAAGATGTCTTCCCCAGATTGGAAGTCCTCGAATCGTCATCTGAACATCCTGTCAACTGCAGAGAAGGGTAAATACGGAGTCCTTGCTTGTATAGCATACAACATCGAGCATATCTTAGGATTTGTTCGTGCAGCAGAGAAAGCGCGGTCTCCTATCATCATTCAATTCTTTCCCTGGGCCATCACCTTCTCTGATGGGCTCCTCATCCGCACAGCTGCCGAGGCCATAAAACGCAGCAAAGTCCACAATGCCATATCAATACATCTTGATCATGCTCAAGATGCAGATATCATAAGGCTGGCGGCTGACACACTACCATTTGATAGTATCATGGTAGACATGTCGCATTACAAGAAGGAGGAGAACTTAGCAAAGACCAAAGAGCTGGTTAAGTACTGCCATGAAAAGGGCATTGCCACCGAAGCAGAACCGGGAAGGATTGAAGGAGGCGAGGATGGAGTGATGGATACAGAGGGCCTGGAAGGTAGCAAGACTACAATGGAGGAAGTTGGTCAGTTCTGCGCAACAGGAGTTGATGCACTGGCCCCTGCCATTGGAAACGTACATGGTGAATACGGACCTATCGGCCCACAACTAGATTTTCCAAGGTGATTTTCCATTGCTACCTCCGAGAAATATGCTAACAGTATCAGGTTACGGAAAATCCGAAGTCAGTTACACGGAAATGTTAGAACAGTTCTTCATGGAACAAATGGTTTCAGGCCGGACCTGATGAAGACATGTATAGCAGAGGGTGTATCTAAGATCAATGTAAACAGGCTGGTTTTGGATGACTATTTTGATCATTTACATGCGAACGCTGGGAAGATGCCGCATACTACGTTGATGGAACAGGGTGTGGAGAAGGTCGTGAATCAAACGATAGAGTGGATGGAAATCTGCGGTTCAGCTGGGAAAATATAAGGTAGAATAAAATGATTTCATTTACAATACAAGCCAACTTCATGCGCGGTCCGCTGGGGTGTCATGTTGTGAATAGAGATCTTGGATAGAGCCTAAAACCTGAAAGCGCTCCTGGAATCAATGGCAAACCGCATAGATAGATTATTGAAGAACCTCCACTCGTAGAATGTGCACTTTATTCCATGTCGCCATGTTCATGGCTGAAACGACTGTCGCCTTCATTTTGATCACGTTGTTACAAGGAAAACATATTATACCATAGTAAATATTGTTGAATTTTTGGGTTTAATCGACGTACCTTGACCTGCAATATTACATCTACAGTTAATGGACCGAAGGAGGATAAGAAATGAAACTTGAATGAAGAAGGGGGCCGGAAGAGAGAATAAGGGGCTGGGATTCCTCTCATCAGTCTTCCCCCTGCTGCGAGTCTGAAGTCCTATTCGCAGCAGCTTGGGCAATCTCCCATGCAAGATCATTATTTTCTACTGGAGATGTGGAAGACTCTCTGGGTCCCACTTGGTACGTATTAGTATCAAGAGCGGGAACTGCAGCGTTTGTCGTGGCCTGCTGATGGGGTATTTGGGCCTGCTGAGGGGATCTCTGAGTTTGTTCGGGGGGTATCTGAGCCTGCTGGTGGGGAATTTGAGCCTGCCGATGCTGTCTTGGGTAGGGCGCTTGATACATTTCTCCATTTGACGTTGGATGGCTTTGTCTATTTGACGCAGCGACACTTTGTCCATATGAAGCTGGCTGGCCTGGTCGATTTGAAGCTGGAGCGCGTTGTTCAAATGACGCTGAATAGCCTTCTCCGTTTGATGCTGCATAGGTTTGTTCTGTATGCGGCAGTAAGTTGCGTTCTCTCAATGGCGTTTGAGGCAGCCGTGGACCAGGGTATCTCACAACGCGACTTTTTATCCACATCCGCTCAATAGTGCCCTCATAGTAGTAGCCAACGCGTCCACTTCTTCGTGCATTTTCTGCGTTAATCTGAGCCGAGTGGACTATACGGGAGCGACCTCCAGGAATAACATAATTCCGGTCGTTACTCATCTTATAAGCTTGTAATAGCGAGAACACAATCCTTGGTTTTTCAGGGGATACTCTAGGAGAGACGAAGATTAGCAACTGGACTAAAAAGAGGACTGATTGCCGATGTTGTACAGAGACACTTCCGCCGTTGAAGCTATATATTCATAGTCCAATGTGTTGTGCTGAAGTTGTTCATTATGAATATTAATATTTGACATAAGAGAACAATGATTGTAATAAAACAATAGTCATGATAGAAGAACTGTTTTAATAGAGCAATGATTAAAGAAATCGTTGGTAAGTGGTGCTGCTCATCTCAGTACTCAGCTCAGCAGTGAATTATTTCGGACTGTTTGGAAGTATCATATCAGAATCTTTTATAGGATATCTTCTCCTCCTCTTCAACAAACATAGGATCAGAGAATTCGAAGTGCTGCGCCAGAGTGCACGAGACGAGTTGAGAGGCGGCACTTTTCTGAAGCTCAGATATGCTGGCAACATTCAATTGAGGTTGTCGAAGGAGTTGTCTCGTCTCGAGGGCCAGCGCGATCCATTTAAAGGTTAGCGCGGAGTTCGCGCTCGGGCTCGGAACCACAGCACTCACCACGCTTCACTGAGGGGAAAGCAAAGCGCGCGCATGTGAATGAAAGCATATAGACTCGAGATGGTCGCAGAATACTATACATGTTGGATCATGATGGATTCCTTTCCTCAATCCTCTCTAATTCTTCTACAATATTCTGGCCTGCCTACGACATAGCAGAGCTTTCACTGTCGTCTCTTAGTATCTCAAATCTCTACCGAGTTCCTTTAAAATTGCCATCGCATACCCTTTTGAAGAATGGTTGGGCTCGCTCGTTGGCGGTTGCTTGCTGGCAAGACAGCAGCTATTACAGGAGGGACCACTGGGATAGGACGCGCAATTGTGCTTGAATATTTACGACAAGGATGCAATGTTGGGGTCAATCACCTTGGGCTAGAGAAGGACGAATCATTAAAACGAAGCTTATTCGAAGAGGCCGCAGCAATCAAAGCCGAGAAGGTTGAAGGGGAAAGTTCATCAAAGGCTGGGGATCTATTCGAAATCGCCGGTGATGTGACGAATCCAGAGACAGGTACGAAACTCATACAGAAGACTGTTGAGAAGTGGGGAAAGTTGGACATATTCGTCGCAAATGCAGGAGTGTTCGAACCTGCTGAGTTCTTGACGTAGGTGTCCTTGTGTCATCATGATAATGTGCTTTGGAAATTGCTTTGGAAATAACATTGGTCACGATTCAGATTAGAGAAGGAACTGTTCGATCTCACTGTTCGAATAAACCTTAACGGTGCCTTTTATGCCTGCCAAGCTGCGGCACGACAAATGGTTACGCAAGGCCACGGTGGATCGATAATCGGAATCTCGTCTATCAGTGCTCTGGTTGGTGGAGGATTACAGACACATTATACACCAACAAAGGCAGGAGTATTATCAATGATACAGTCAATGGCTATTGCTCTGGGCAAGGAGAAGATCCGATGTAATGCCATACTGCCAGGCACCATCAAGACCCAATTGAGCGACATGGATATGAAGAACGAGGTAAAGAAAGCTTATCTCGAGCAACGGATACCAATGGGCAATGTAGGAGACCCGTCTGATATAGCTGGTCCGGCAGTCTTCTTAGGTTGTCAGGAGTTGAGTCCATACTGTAATGGAACTCAATTACTAGCCGATGGAGGCATGTTCGTACATCTCCAATGAATCAGGAGGTGCGCCATCACATGTCGTGAGTAGCCGCGGCTGCGCGTGCGCTGTGAATATGGTCATGGTCATGGTCATGAGCATGACCATGAGCATGACCATGACCATGGGTACGAAAGTATCCTGCCACCAACTCTTAAAGTATCCCAGTCACATTAAGATTGTAGCAAACTGGGACATGACTAAGTTCCACCAAAGCCCCGGATCTATGTGCACAGAGGTCGATGGTTTGATGAGGATGTGCCTACCCGTGTCTCTGAAACAATCTCACCTAGTCCTTAGAAAAGTCTCTGGAGTTTGATAGACGCGCTCATCCATAGAAAGTCATTACTTCTACGAGTACAGCTCCCAGCCTTAAGAGCCGATTAAGTCTACTGCCCGTCCGTCCTTCCACTTTGCCACAGATCCCCGTCCACTGCCAGCCCATACATAGCGTCTTCCACCGCTGTTCTAGGTAAATTATAGTTTTCCTATCCCCAATATAGGAAAACTGCGACTAGTCATGCGGGGTATTTGGCCTCCACACCACCTGTGGGCACCGTGCTCAGACCCGCAAGCACAAGGCTAGCTAATAAGTAATCGCATTGTTCAACTCCTAGATGGACATCCTTAATGCTCGTTGCTTAGTCTCTGCACGGATTCCAGGACTAAACACCACCCAATTCTTGGGCAAAAACATATAAACCCCAAGGCGTTCATGAACACTACTACATCTCAATGGGAGAAAGAGAGGAAACTCGTACCATACCTCGACGAACTCGAAATCGGCAATCACGAAGTCGTGGGCTTCGCAAAACTACAGGCTGGTGAGTTGCTGCAGATAACCTTTCCGCGGGGCCCGTGGATGTGGGGGCTCGAATTGATATATAGTGTAGTATCACATGTCGGAAAAGGCATGTCAAGTGCGACGAAGAAAAGCCGGAATGCCATCGATGTTTGAAGGGCAATCAATCGTGTGTCTATGCTACTTCCGCTGCAACGGCGCCTAGAGAAAGAACCAACACCCCATCGACAGCTAGCAGGCCGGAAAGAGTCTCGAAAGAGAGGTCGCCAGCCATTACTTCCATGCCCGAAGCACAATGCGTGCGATGGCCTACCTCACCTGAGCATATACGACAATATTCGCACGCCCCAGAATCTCTAAGTGGTCTGCCTCAGGAGAAAGGGAGTCCTCATTCCAGTCTCCAGAGGAGGGTCAGTCAAAATGACTACATCCCGGCTGTACCAAGCACCATTGGAGCGGATAGTACTCCAGCACAACAGGTGCTCTCCCCTGAGCAACTTTATGCGCCTACGCCATACTCCCTAGGGAGCAATGATAGTTTAGTCCTCGGAACGCGCTCATCTCTACCTCAACCTACCTTCAATGTCGCGATCGCAAAGTGGGTTGACATGTTAGTAGGGGATGCCGACTTTGAAAACGTCATCTCAAGCTTCGATGTCAACGGGGACAATCTAGATCCCTCACAATTGCAGGACCCGAATCACATACCATCCTCTCGTCGTGTCAGTGCTATATCAGATACACCTGGCTCAAATCGAATACCTCCTTCGTTGCATCCACAACTACTCGAGCGCAACACCCATTCCCAAGATCGAGTAGTAACTTCGGAAAAGCTGCGGTGGCAGCTCTCAAATCCAATTGAGTTGATGCCGCACGAAAATTTCATATTTCAAAACTTTGTACAGAGAATTAGTCACTGGGTATGACCCCAATATCTACCCATCCTCCCTCTATTATCTAATACGTTCCACCGCCGCTCCTCAGATTGACCTATTCGACCCCGCTCAGAATTTCTCAACCTTCGTTCCCCACCTCGCCCTCCGCAATATCGGCCTCATGAAAGCCATTCTCGCACTCTCCACCCGCCACCTCTCCCGCAACCCCAACATCGCTCAAGACACCATCCACAACCGCAACGACGCTCTCCAATACTACAACGAGACCCTGCACTACCTCTCCAAAGCCATGCAATACGACACCTACAAAACCAGTCTCGAACTCCTCGCTACCGCCCTCATCGTCTCAACCTACGAAATGCTCGACGGCTCCGGCAAAGACTGGGAGCGCCACCTCCAAGGCGTCTTCTGGATCCAACGCTCTCAAGTAATCCACGGCGATTCCAAAGGCCTCAAGCAGGCTGTGTGGTGGGCCTGGCTCTGTCAAGACATATGGGCCGCGTTCCGGGAGAAGCGCAAAGCCTTCACGTTTTGGAAGCCCGTGCGCATGTATGCTGAGCTGAATCCGTGGGAGTTAGCTTCTCGATCTGTGTATCTGATGGCGCAAGTGGTCAATTATTGCTCCAGGGAAGAATTAGATAACTATGCGGGAGATATAGGGGCGAGGATTGATAAGGCGGCGAGAATTGAGGATATGTTGGATGATTGGTATGCTTCTTTGACGGTGGAATTCACACCGTTGCCGTTACAGGGATATACGGCTGGAGAGGGATTTTCTCCAATTTGGATACGGCCGCCTGCTTTTGGTATGTATATCTCCCACGAACATGCATGCGGGAGGAAATAGATAGGGACCGACTAACAACAATAGGCGTTGCACTTCAACTTCACTACTCGGCTCGACTACTTCTCCTTCTCAATCAGCCTTCCCGAGGCGGTTTCGGTGGCTACATAGAACAAGGCCGGCTGATTACAAAATACGTTGCGAACATCTGCGGGATTGCTATGACACTTACGGATAATGCTTCCAGTGTCATGTGCTCGCAATGTCTCTTTATTGGTATGTTTGCATCTTTCTATCACCACTCACAACCAAATCAAGCGGACTAACAGAAAACTTCGCAGCTGGGATGTGTATTCAAGAGCCCTCCAAACGCGAATCCGTCCTTGAAATGATAGACGCCTGCCGTCAGCGAACTGGATGGCCAATTAAAGCGCTGGGGGATGAATTGAAGGCTTTTTGGGATGCACCGGAGAATGTTGCTGCTTGATCTGATTGGAGGGTGGTTGATCAGACTGAGGGACAGAACACATAACCAGGAGCAAGGCTCGCGTCGGATTAGGAGTCGGATTAAAATTGAGAGCCGTTACCAAACACGAGGTTAGAAATGGTAATGGCGATAGCACATACAAGAGGAGAGTAAGTCGCTCGTATAAGGACATGAACCTGGCTAGGTATCGGCTGGACTAGGACGGTTGCGGAAAGGAGTTCATATTTCTGGTTGGATTGTACATAACGGGATGGAACGGAATATGGCGGAAACTGAAGCTACAAGCACGGAAAGGCAGGTAGGGAAGGCGAATATGTACGATGTATACCCCTTTGGACGGTTTCTCTGTATCGTTTGTCATGGTTGTCGGATACGTTTCAACAAGACCAGGAGTCGGAGTCGGGACTTGGACAGGATATCTGGCTGTGGCTGAGGCCGAGGTTGTGTTATGTTGTGTTGATCTCATGATGGGATGACGTTATGGATGTTTGGTATCCCTTAGGGTCGTATTGTACTATAAAATGTACTGAAAGACATGTCAACTTGATCGTCGCATGCTCGAAGAACAAATTTTCCAGTATGCTTTGACCGGCAGGTGAATTTCATGAATGTGGTGCCTAAGACTAGCATCCATCAGTCTAGACAGTCTCTTGATGGCCTGCTATGTACTTTCCGGACCCTACGTATCCTCAGTTCTTTGTCCGTTCGAGCAGACGATGCCAGCCTCTCATTCATCAGCCGATCTGCTTGTACAGTGTACAACACAACAGCCCTCATTGTCCCCGTCCCCTTGATATCCACCCTCCGAAGATCGACGTAGACATGATCATCCTCATCTTCAGCCTTCTGGCCATCCGGCCAATCTCTCCAGATCTCAATCACATGGTGGGGATGCGACGCCATTTTTACAACCCGCATTGCCTGGGCGTCATCGCCGACTTCCATGACCAGGATTTTAGATTGAAGAAGCTTATGGAAATAGAGTAAACGACGGTAGAAGCTGTCTTCTGGGGGAATAAAAAACCCATTCACCCAACGAGGCTTTGTTGCTTCAGGAACAAGAGCGAGTCGAGGCTCCCAGTTTCGTACTGAGCGGCTGGTTTCGGTGTTGAAGGCGGCTTGGGAGATGTAGGGTGGGTTCGAGATGATGATATCGCAGGTTTGTTTACATGTCTCCAATAGCTGTCCATCTTCTCCTTTAAGGATGTCTTTATGCTCAAAACGCACTTGGTTCAGTGCAGGCGTTTCGAGAAGACCTTGTTCTACATTAGACTGGAGGTTCTCCCGTGAGAGCTGAAGCGCTTTGGGAGATATATCTAGACCGATGATATCGAGGTTGCTGTAGTGTTTTGACAGCAGAGAATGAAGAAGTAGTGAGATACAGCCCGTTCCTGAGCAGAGATCCACGATCCGGAGAGTCTTTCGAGAAGAATCTGCAGACTCAGCCAATTCTGGAGCTGGGTACTTTGCTTTGATGATCCCAGCAAGGTGTGTGGTCCAGGCTTCTGTTTCTGGCCTGGAAATTGTTAGTGATAGACTTAGCCACGGTCCAGAGAACAACTACCTTGGTATGAGAACTCCAGGTCGGCATTTGATATCTAGTGTCCCAAACGGTTGTGTTCCTAGAAGATACTGAAGGGGTACACCCAAAGCCCGTCGCTGACATAACTGGAGAATCCTCTTGGTTTTCTCCTTTGCCCCAGAGCTTGGTTCCCATGTTTCCTTGACATATTCACGTAACCATCGCAGTTCATTTAGAGCGGATGGCAGGTCTCGGGTTTCTCGAAGAACCGGGCCAAGTAATGGCGAGATATTGTAGGCTCGAAGTCTTAGAGCATTGGACAAACGAGGCATGAGTTCGCTTGAGGAGGACTGGCTTACGTTTCTATGAACGCATTTGCTCCAGAAGATTATGGCAAACCTAAGCGCGCACACTCAAAATTCCATGGCCACGAAAGCTTCAAAGTTCATGATAACATTTCGAGGAAGCGAAGAAATTACCCGAATTATGCACATGTGTCACATGACATACTAATTTATGAAATAGATTAATGCATATTGATGATCAGATAAGATAAAGCTTCCCCAAAGAATGATCCGCACCGTTACAAACAGTGGAAGCATCAAATTTCGCATTCCTTCATGTTGCTGCGCTCTTTCATCAGGCCGTCTTGGCACGCCTCTCGTCGTTATGCACCTCTACAGTTCCGTCAGATTTCTTTAAACAGCACCCCTCCGCCATTCCCTACAATAGAGAAATGCCCTTCTCCAACATGTTCATGCGCCGAGAGTCCCGAGATGCCCGAGGGCCTAGAAATAGACCACTCCAAGCCGCTCAATGGCACCATGGCCGCATACGCTGAGCAGGTCTTGATATGTACGGGGAAGCCCGACTGGCCGTCGCGCATTGAGGAGGAGAATTCGGGGGATAATCTCGCCGCGGACATCAAGGAATTGATGGGTCGCGGCGGTATGTATAGTGATGTATGCTTTCTCTTCTCGTGGATCTCTTACAGGACTGTTAAGACTGACAATCGTGTAGCCATACAATAATGTTTCAGTCACGAATGTGTCTTTTCCTTCTACAAACGCTCCTCGTCGAAGTGATATCATTACAACGTCTGCCTACGTCCTACCTTCGTTTAAATACATTCCTTTTCTACCACGAGTATCTTTCGATTCAGTGCAAGCGCTTGTGAAGGGCTACCTACTCCCTACGAAACTACACCCCGCACACAATAATATCTCTCCCATTCACAAAGATCGTTTACTGCGGAGTAAGGAACAGGCGGATTTTCTGCCCGGTGTGAAGGATGTACATGATATCTTGGTGTTGATATGTGGGCATGGAGGGAGGGACATGAGATGTGGAATTACTGGGCCAATTCTGCAGGCAGAGTTTGAGAAGGTTCTTCCCATGAAAGATGTTCAGGTACTGCAAGACGCGGTGGAAGTTGGTGATGGTGCTTCTAGAGAGGTTCTGGTGGGCTCAGAAGCCACGGTTGGAAGCACCGCGAGGGTTGGATTGATCAGTCATATAGGAGGTCATAAGTTTGCGGGCAATGTTATCTTGTATATTCCACCGAAAATGAAGACGAAGAATGGAGAGCCGCATCCATTGGCAGGTTGTGGGATCTGGTATGGAAGGGTAGAGCCAAAGCACGTCGACGGGATTGTGCGAGAGACATTGTTGGAAGGAAAGGTTATCGAGGAGATGTTCCGAGGAGGGGTCAAACAAGGTGGTGAAATCTTGAGGCTGTAGAATTGTACATGGAAAATCTGTTCAGTTTGTTCAGTTTGTTCAGCTGAGAAGTGAGATGTCTATCCTATAGCCTGGTATCATACAGTAAGCTCCTATCAATGATAGTCCATCCAAAACGTGTCAACTTCTAATCTCTGAGAATAAATCGGCGATGGCGACACTGACGGCTTGAATCGGAGCCAGCTGTTGTAAGTCCAGACTACCTAGTATTGCCGCGGGCTTCTGCACTTCGTAAAAGTCTCACTTGGAGGCCACGCATGTCAATACATGCAATGCAGGCAGGCAATGTCAGACCGAGGTGGAAAGCTAGGGGAAGCTTTGGTTTCCATCACATGCAAAGTACTTTGGGGGCAAGAAGCAATGCCAAGGAAAATCATCGGATGTGAGATTAGCATGAGAAATTTCGATCAGAGTTTTTCTCAGATCGAGCTTTGCACGCATTCCGAGTCCAGAAGCCATTCTGCCATGTACATTCTTCGACCACGAGACCTCTTCGACCCACTTTACCCTGCAAACTGCTTCGCCCGAGCAGGGAAAGTCCCTCTCCCTGATTTACCCCTTCAGCCACATGCAGTTTGGCGTGCTTACTTTGAGCTGTTGGAAAAGTTGGCACAGCCACCGGTTATATCCCACCAGAATCTAGATTTGTTTCATTGGGGTGTTTTGGATCAAGCTGGGAATGGTGAGCGAAGCTGTGATTCGCTGGGTATAAACATTCCTGGAGTTTACCCCTCAATGTCCCACTTACGTGGGTGGGGTAGCAAAAAGTTACAGTAACAACAAAGAAGGCGCGACGTCATAGTATTGAATCAAAGAGCTTTCTCCCACTTCATGTGAATGAGCAGCGGCGTTGAGCGCGCGGCGGCAGGTGCCCCTCAGACTACGTCATTTGTTTACGGTTTTGAGTGAATTTCGAATACGGAGAGTACCAAGAGCAAGCACTATAAAATCTTCTTCTTCGCACCAGATCTTCCCCTTCTCTCCATCCACACTACAACTCACTACTTCAAACTACAACTCAACAAACAACTCAATCAACTCGAACCAACCACTCAATCTTCCAATAATCAAAATGGAGACCGTCAAGGTAAGCTTGCTCTCTCGTTCTTGGTCTCCTCACTCTTTCACTTCATCTTCCCGTTTGCTAACACATTTCCTCCCCACAGAACGCTGCCAACTACGTCGCCGAGACTGTCCAAGGTGCCGGTGCCACCGCTTCCAAGGAGACCAACAAGAACGTTGCCAAGGACTCCGACGCAAGCCTCGGAACCCGTGCCAGCGCCGCTAAGGACGCTGTCGGAGACAAGTTCGACGAGTCAAAGCATGACACCAAGGCTGATGTCCACAAGGGTATGTCTTCACCTTCTCACTTCTCATCTTCCCACATATCGAACAAGTACTAATATTCTTTGCAGAGGCTGCTAAACACTAGATTCATCAATACTAGATGATCTTCTTTTAACCTCATACTCTCACACAATTCTCGCATTCGATGGATGTTTTGGCGTCTGGGACGGGATAACTTTTCAGTGGAGATGATGGAATGAATGGAATGAACACTCAGTAGTAGTGGTACAAATACCCAATTTAACGTTGCCTTTTCAAGATCAAATTGTTCTGTCTGCTCTCATATGAAGTGTATCTTTTTGAAATGCCATCTTTGATTACGAACTTGTGAGGTATTGTGAGATTAGATGTTTGTCTCATCAACTTGGCTGCTAAAGGGTTTACCAATGTCTCGTACGAAAAACGGTTGGTAACGGCCACAAACCCATATCATTGAGCTAAGTACGGGATCGGGAGATCTGTCGATCAGGTGGAGGCAGCGGAACCTTTTCCAGGTCCTTAAACCCCTCTTTTCTGCTGTATGAAAGGTTTACCCTACCTTCAGAATCCTGCCGCTGCAAACTCAAACGAATGATACATGACATCACCACTCGATCGCATGCGTCGGGAACAGTTGATCCGGAACCGCTACGGTATTAGTCATCGCACAAAAGTGGTAAGGTTATCCCGAAACTAAACACGGACTGAAAAGTGACCGAGCTGGCCATAGCTCTAATTTTTTCGTGGTGGCTCCACAGAGCTTCAATTTGAGGTTGACAGCGTTTGTGTTGAGGTCGTTGACGACGACAGTCTACCACGAAAAGTGCTCTACCTGCCTGTAGAAGGCACATACTATCTACATTTCAATCTGAATTTTATATCATTAATCTCCTCAATCTAGCAAACAGCCATGGCCTCCTCAATCCTCGACCACATCGACCAAACCACCATCCTCTCCCTCCTCGCCGTCGTCTTCATCCTCCTCTCCTCGTACGCACTCTCCCTCCGCGTCCTCTCTACTTCCACCCCCCGCTCCCTACGCCTCCTCTTCATCTGGCACTTTTTCGATTTCCTCATCCACACCATCTTCGAGGGTTCGTTTCTGTACAACTGTTTTTTCTCGTCCCAGCCCTACGACCCCGCCGTCTCGCACCCGGTCGTCATGTCGAATTTTTTGAATACTTCGGACCAGATGTTCGGCGCCAAGTATGCGGATAATTGGGCCAGTAAGCTGTGGATGGTTTACGCGCAGGCGGATCGCAGATGGGCCGGCGCGGATCTTACGGTGGTGAGCTTGGAGCTGTTGACGGTGCTGGGGGCGGGCCCGTTGGCGCTGTGGATTTGTTGGGGTATTGTGAAGAAGGATTGGAGAGTCAATTTTTGGATGGTGGTGCTGGCTACGGGGGAGTTGTATGGGGGTAGGTTTTGGCTTTCGTTTTGCTTCCTGTTCTTTGAAAAGGACTGCCTACTAGGCATTTCTTCTTCTCATCCTATTCCTTTCGAAGGACTGTCTACTGGGCGTTTCTTCTTCTTATCCATCCAGCTTCTGAAGAGGAGTACTGACCTGCTGAACTAACGAAACACAGGCTTCATGACATTCTGCCCAGAGTGGTTGACCGGGAATCTAAATCTTGATACGAGTAACTTTATGTTTCTTTGGGTGTATCTGGTGTTTTTCAATATGCTTTGGGTGTTCATACCAATATATGCGCTGTGGGTTGCGTACTGCGATATTGGAAATGCGATGCAGGTACGGAACATGGTTGTTAGGAAGAACTTTGAAGCAAAACAGCAGGAGAAATCAAGGAAGAAGAATTAAGAGCTGGATGCGGGGTGACGTGTGGATTCGGGGTTGGCAAAGGTTGTCTATAGGACATGATGTGATGGAAGTTGAGCTACTAAACAACCTGTAGAGATTCAAACTGTAGAGATTTAGCCCGAGAAGCGTAACGCGCCGGCATTGTTTGGTCTGGTGGCCAAGTCACTATAGCCAGTCAAAGCAAGATAGGCCAAACAAGACATGTCCAAGCACTTAGATTGTTCTCGGCCGGTCCATCTCCCCTCACAACAAGGAACACACCCGAGATACTTACCAAGGTCGAACAGTGACGATACTTGTACTGTAAATCTAGGTCTTTCTTCTGCATCGTTCTTGAAGTATAGAGTTCCTTATAGTAGATTGCGGTACTTAATGCGGATGAGCTTTGGTGTAAATACAAGTGTTGTATGTTAACCTTAATCGAAACACTTGGCATCAAAAACTCTCCCGCAAGCAGGAGCAGGCCGCACAGTCATTTGAAGCCAGCCTTTTCGATCCCTGGAATTTACGGTAAAGATTGATTCCCTTTGTTCCACAAACAAGGACGACGAGTCCGAATGCAAAGCCACACACGTACATAGCCACATGTGAAAGGAGAAAAAGGATGAATTACGCCACAGCAGATCAGCGCACATGTGGCTCAGGTGACCGACCAATGACGACAGCCGAGAATCATTTTCCGGCCGCTTGGCTTGACGTCACAAAGAAACCTGACTGACGACGCCTTGGACGTTTCCGCTCGCACTTGGACGTACTTGCACGACGAATTGGATTCAGAGGCACGCGACTCTCTGTGACATGCTGTGACCAGTGCTAGTATCCAGAATGGGGAAAATCGAAAATGGAAAATCGCATTGGTCTAAAGGCAATTGGTCTAAAGGCAATTGGTCTAAAGACAATTGGTCTGAAGGCTTTCTAGAAATACAGTAAGAAGGCCAAAGAAAAGAAGGGGTCCTGAGCCGGAGAGATGTGCCGGCGGAACATGCAAATGCAACGATTTACGGTTACTTAGCCCAAGGTGATCTACATGTATGATGAACAAAGCAGCCACTTGCTAACGCGTGGTTGGGCTGATGACAACGACGGGAGCCGAAAGGGAAACAAAGAGAAGTCGCAGCCAAGGAACGAGGAGAAATGGAAAGCAGGGAATGCAAGCAGGATTGGGGGATCTACTTGCAGGACAAGGCCCGAGTGGGACTGTTTTAGTCAATGACCAAAGATTCTCATTGGAGCTTGCGCCTTGCACTCTTGGAGCTGGATGAGGTATTGCCTTGCTAGTTCTACAGGCATACAGGCATACAGGCATACCCTCTTGATCTGAGACTTGGAAGGTTGACATCAGATCATAGATCATCATCTATATCTATATCTCTCCACAAATCCTTCCCTTTTCTTTTCTTTTCTTTTCTTTTCTTTCTTATTCCAACACCATATCGTCCTCCATCCGTTCTTACATCAAAGCCATCACAACCCTTACAATAAATCCATCCCAAGTAGATCACCTTGAACAACATCCCTCATCATGAAAGGCGGTGGTCTCGCCCTCAAATCCCTACAATGGTTCCTGCGCATCATTGAATTCTGTTGCGCCGCCATCATCCTCGGCATTTTCTCCTACTTCCTCGCCGCCCTCGCCAACCATAATCTCGGTATCGCAACCTACATTCGCGCCGTGGAAGGTATTGCCGGTGCCGGCGTCCTCTACACTATCATTGGTCTTCTCCTTCTTTGCTGCTTAGCCGGTTTCGCTTTCTTCTCCATCATCGCTATCTTACTTGATCTCGCCTTCACCGGCGCCTTCATTTATGTTGCGTATGCGACTAGAGGCGGTAGATCATGCAGTGGCATTGTGAATACACCTCTGGGAAGCGGAAATGTTAATTCGAACTTAAGAATTGGCAGTGAAACCAGGGGGTTTGTGAACGTGCCAAGTTTACACACAGCTTGCAAATTGAACACCGCTTGTTTCGCCGTTGCGATCATCGCTGCGTAAGTTTATTATTCCTCCCACCCATTCATCACAACCCAAAACTAACCAATCCCTACAGCGTGTTCTTCTTCCTCTCCATCTTCGTCGAGATCCTCCTCATGAAACACCACAAGAAAGAAAAAGCCTTCGGTCCCTCCCCCAACAACGGCTACACCGCCGGCACCCCCCGCCGCAAGTTCTGGCAGCGCAAGCCCAAGCGTTCCCCCCACGATACCGAGTACCTCGCCGGCGGCGAAAAGCCCGATGCCCTGCCCAGCCACGCCACTCCGGATGCGATGAGAAGCTCTTACGCTACGGATGCTACTATGGTTGGACGCGGTGACGAACACACGCATGCGTATCAGAAACCAAGCGTTCCGTATAATGCCGGCAATGACGGATATGCCACGACTGGTACCACAGGGGGTTATACGAGCCCTGCGCATACCACGCACACCACTACGCATACGAGCCATGGGGGCTTGCAGACGGTGGAGGTGCCTGCTAATTATCGGGGTACTGGGGCTGTGAATACCAACTTTTAGGTTGGTGGGATTAATTGTTGGGGGTGGTTTGTATGATATCTTTTGATGGATGATGAGTTTGATGAATCTTGTACATATATGATGACTGATGGATGCTGTACTGTACTGCGTTGCGTTGCGATACGATAGCTGGTATGGTTTGGATGAAATAATAATGTGTAATAATGAACATGAATACCTTGGAATTTTGTGTTCCTGTGTGTGTGCTACTTGTACTTGTGAGTCTAATTATGGTGACGAATTATGTATTTCTCCATGCGTAATGTAATACATCTGTAGGCAAGTCGAGAAGAACATTCCTCTCTCCCGCCCAGAAAGAAGAACTGGGTTCAGCTCACTCTACCCTTATTCGATTTGCAGGGAACCCCAGAGTCCAAGTATGTTCATTTACCATCATGAGACATTTAAGCATCTCCTCATTATCATCGTCGTCGTCGTAGCAGCAGTCGTAGTCCCAGATCCAAACAATTCCAACATCCAGCCCCCTAATCTCGTCAGCCAAGGAGTCGAACTTCTTGCTGGGTTTCGTTTACCTATGGTATGGTATGGTATGGTTCAGCCGCGAGACGGGAACGGGGAAAGTGAAGTATCGTTCTGGGAAAAGGTTCCGGAAGATGAAGGAATTTCGATATTGTAGTTCACGCCATCATACCATATTATCC
>LLKJ01003422.1:0-75029 GCA_002242865.1 Clarireedia sp. CPB17
GTTTTTGGGGTGATTGCTTGTTGGTAGCAAAATTGGGCGGGTATGTCGAGCGGCGTGTTTATACAGTATAAGTATGTACGAGAGCGAGTACAGCGGATTAGAATCAAAATACAGCGTATATACTACGACTAATGAGAAACTATCTTCTTGGTAATTTTCTTGAGCATTGTTTAAAAGAGACTGCAGGGTGCCCAATCGTCCAAGTCCACTCACTACCTTACTTTGCTGTGAACCTCTCACTTCCATCAAAACAACTGAAGTCTCATGATATACACCCAATTTACCACCCACTTATCCCATTACAGCACATATACAAGCCAGCAGATAAACACAACTTCTTCAAATACCAAGCAGAAAATCTATCAGACCATCACCATCACCATCGTCATCTCTAATCACAATTGTCCTGAAATCCGTGCTCATCACACACTAAACACCTTCTTTCCTCACATTATAACGTAAACTAATATTCAGTCAAAACACCAGTAATCCTAACAGGATCTTCTTCCTTCCCTCTAGCTAACTCTATTGTCCCCAACTAAGAATAATACGGTGATCGAATATATACTCGCAGTGCAAGCTATGAAGTATACCCTTGCGGCTGATGTATTCTCTGTAGAACATCAGTCTCGTATCAGATATAATTATTCAACGTTTCCATGATTTTCCCCGTTTCCGTGATCTTCTCCATTTCCATGACCTTCTCCATTTCCACGATCTTCCCCGTTTCCATGATCTTTCCCGTTTCCATGATTCTCTCCATTTCCATGATCTCCAACATCTTCCCCGTCTCCATCATTCTCGTCATTCTCGTCTCCCCCATTTGCTCCGTCGTCCTGCTCCGTATCAAACCAATTCTCCTGCTCACTCGAATCATCCCCACTGTTCGTCGCGTTCCCATTCTGCAATTTTTGTGAAACCTCACTCCCGCTCCTGCTTCTCGTATCCAAAGCATCTTTGTCATCTTCTCCAATTCCCTCACCGCATTGACTACTTCCGACCGTCTCCTCTTCTAGATCCGGACCGCTCCAGGGCTTTAGCCCTTTTGAACCATTCGCCTCACCATCGTCCCTCTCTCCAATCTCCGTTACCCAAGCATAGATTGCCTTCGTGCCTTCGGATGTGTAACTGCGTCTAGCCGGAAGAATGATTTGACACTTACCTGAAAGCTCGTTTAATAACAGCGGCAAACACGGTAGGATGGAACATTGATGCGAAGCTGAAATTAAAATACGAGGCGCTCTAACCCAACGAGGTCCACCTGCCATTTGCGTCAGGACGGTTTGTGGTGATATTATTTTCAGACCGAATTTGCTATTGATCGAGAATTTTGAATGGATGCTGTGAATGATTTGCGAAAGAATATCGCCCTTTGAGGTATCAATTTTCTGACCTAGAGTCCTTGCATTTCTAAGATTGACATATGCGGAATCTCTATCTTCGGGCCTATAATCAGGAGTGTCGTTGTTAGCTATGCGTGCTTCTTCTATAACGTGAGACCAGAAGTCCGATTTCAAATGACCGTAGAGTAGCATGAGCACATCTTTCCGGGTCGCGTCCGTATCGAACCTGTAGCCTAAACCCATGGAATTCATTTGCAGGGATTGAAGTAGCTGATTACTTGCAAACCACCTGGAGATGATATCGATCACTTCTAGTCCAAAGCAGCGCCAATATAACAGTATGGTCTCCTTCCATCTGTTACCATCATATGTGAGCCAGAAAATGATAGAATTGACAAGCGTTTTGAATTGGTTGAGATGGACGAAGGCGCAGTTGAATGAGTATTTTTGTCCAATTACTTCATTTCGAAGCAACTCAAAAAGTTGGTGAGTGCCAGATTTCTCAGGGCACCACCCTTTTAGAGCAACTGTCCGCGCAAATATCAGGTCAGAGTCAGAGCCCAAAGCTGTATAGTGATTGTGATCGAGAAACTGACCTAAATTTCCATGGCGGTTGGTTCTCATCCTTGGATTGATTTTTAGCCACCCGATCATATCCATACTATCCTCTTGTGCAAATCCTACCAATGGTGGTGAAGTTGGAAAATGCTCGGTGATGAATATATCGAAGCTATTATTCGTTAAGCAACTCATAAATCTCTAGTTCCAATACTTCTCCACTCACATAACTAGAATACAGCGTCAGTCATTGCTCCAGAAAGAATAGAGAAGAATAAATGCTGCAATGAAAAAACTCAGAATAAATAAAAACCATACTCACACAATCCTCCAGCAAAGGGAGATTCCGGGTTGCCAACCACCAATGCTTGCATCAACCCAATACTGGACATCATGGAGGTTAGTGAATGGTGATAACCTATCTTTCTGCCATACCACCAAGTGCTTACCGTTCCGTCGATGCTTTTACGAACACACCTGGAGGCAAGTCGGCGCTGAAACTAAGAACTCTTTCGAAGAGCATGCCCGTACGCTGGAGTTTGGGGTCATTGAAATTTGGATATGCCTGCATGAGCCCACGAAATTTATGGTGTCCATTGATCTCATTATCCCAGGAGAACTGAACACCCCAGGGCCATTCTCCTAAGGGGCCTCCAGAGTCTTTGATAACCATAGGGACATTTGTAGTGTCGAGTTGTTCGTATAAATACCGAACCATCAGTCCCTCTGGAAGCGCCATGTCCCAGCGAAGGTGCGTAACACTTTGCCGGTGTTTATCATAGAACAAAAGTTCCCTGTATAACCTTTCGATATTACTGACTAGAACATTTGTCAGGCGTTCCTCGAGGGCGCCCGGATGTATCGCAAAAGCAGCTGGTGGTAGTAGGCGGCCTCCATATGATGTTCTAAGGCGAGGCTCAAAGATGAGCTTCCTCAGAAGCGGATCCCCCACTACTACTGTCAAGAACTGAATAACCGAAGAGTAGTGAGTCTCAGATCTCGCAAACTTCGCTGCGCAAGCACTCTCCAAAATTCCCTCCATGTAGGAGAGGATAGAACCCGAACGCAGTATGGAAATCTCCACAGGGTTTACTAGACGATATGATGGCCTGGCATGGATCAAATCTTCCAAGAGCTGGAGAAGCAACTCCAGCTTGTGGCCGCGTGAGCCTGTTACAAGAAAGTCCCAGTCGACCTCAGTTTTCGTCTTAAACAACGATTCCCCGTGGGAACTTTGGCTGAAGTGAAGCTCTATCCTCAGTGAAACGCACCACAAAGCAAAAAGTCTTGGAATATCTCCCTCATAAGGATCGGAATACAAGATATGGAGGCAGAAACCAAAATGATCTGTCGTCTTTAAATGGCAGCCGGGCCAACCTGGTACCGCTATACAAGAGCAAGCCCCCGTTGATGCTCTACAACTCTGACAACGTATTCTCAACATTGATCGACTCTCAGAAGTAATGGAGTACCTATCGTTAGCAACCCATAGGCTAATGCCATCTGCTGCGGTAGGCAAGATGAGACGTTCATCGCAGTGCTGACACTTAGATTGAGAAAATCGACCATGGAGTCCCGTGAGATCCATGAGATCCATAAAAACACTTTCTTTGTATCCCTGACAAGCTCGGAGTTGCTGGGCGTCCATATTTCTTAATTCCAAGGGGGCACGTGGGGGGTTGCGTAGATTATGTTCGGCGGACGGGTGGACCTGGGAATGCTCGGAAATATTAAATACGTGAAATGGAAAAGTTGAACTCAGTCGAGAGCATTTTAAAAAGGCTAAGATTTGTTGATGCTACAATCGAGCAGTAAAGGTAGATGAAGGTATGCTTGATACCGAGTACATTTGCCACTTGGTAAACAGATGAAGTTGAAAGATGGAAGGCACGAAGAAGCTTCAATGATGTCTTTCAGACAAGCACTTGCATTTCTGGAAGCAGAACGGAAGCAGAGTGGAAGCAGCGAGTATCCGTCGCCCAACAGAATACCTTCTTTTCTCGTCTCCTTTGTCTATAAAGGGGAATCGGCCGCTAACTTCGAATCCATACATCGACCGTTTCTATCCTAAATCCTTGGAGAGAGGTATTTTCCATCGTTATGATACGCAACAAGTGAGAGTATCATCATCAACACTCATATCGCGGGGCAACCAATGAAGAAATGATTATTTCCAAGCACTTCTGGTACGCCTCATAGACGGTGAACTTGTGGAGGTTATGTAGTGAATCATTCGAAGGAGAGGGAATAGCACCGCGGCTCCTCCTCGGAAAGGGATCATTGTCTATTGCATGAAGATGAAACTCATGAGGGGAACACATGGGAGCTTTATGTCATATGATCCGCACAGATTTCAGGCCAGTCGAAACCAAGGGATAACTGGGCGGAGTTGGGTGGGTGAGGGGTGTGAGGGGTTTGTGCGGCGAGGATATGAGCCGACGATGAACTTGTCCGGGTTGGGGCAAGTCATGCAAGGAACAACAGAAGGGAATCGAAGGCAATTGGTCCGAGCGCCGACACGTCTTCACCGCTAACAGTCGATCGAATGGAATCGGAAAGATAAAACAGAAACAACCCACCTTTCGTACATAACACCGTGCTGTGCATACATACATATTATTCGCATTACCCTACCATCTGCACCTACATAAGTCCGTTCTGACTGTACCCCTCGATCATCATCATCATCATATCGCCGTCGGAAAATCAGCCAAAATGCCTTTCATGTCGAAATCTTCTCCTTCTACCTCCTCCTTTGGGGGCTTCTCTCCTTTGAACGACATTAAGCTGCCAATCCGAGTGGCGCAATGTGTTGGAATCACCACTGCAGCTGCCCTTGCAGGAGCCGGCCTATCAATCTCCTTCATTACGGTCCCTCGACTTCTCGAATCACCCCCTCACCTACTCCTTAAGCAATGGAGCAACCTTTTCAACCAAGGCAAGGCCTTTTTCCCGGTCGCCTCGCTCATTTCCGCCGGATCATTTTTCTTCCTCGCGTACAAGGAGACAGACAAGCTCAAGCTTAAGAGCTGGGCCGCCGCAGGTGCTTTAAGTGTCGGAATTGTTCCATACACTTTCTTGGCGATGATGTACACCAACCGCAAGTTACTGGGCAAACTCGACGAGGCACAAGGAATGGTATACTCTGACCGTGAGTGGGACGACGAAGCGTCCGGTGGATCGGGCAGGAAGCACAAGAGTTCGCGCTCCAAGACCGAGCGCAGTTCCAAGAAGAGCTCCTCTTCAAGAAAGCACAGCAGCAGCAAGGAGGTAGAAGAGGAGGAGGATCACAGAACGGCTCATGAATTGGTTGACCGATGGGCTATCCTCAACTTGGGACGGGGTCTGATGCTTCTCGCCGCATCTGCTATCGGTGCATACACCATCGTCAGGTAGACGGATGCGTTCCACACTCGATTTTGACTCATTCACGATGATGATTTCGGAATTTACGACAATTTCTTTACGACTTCTACGACAGAACCGAGACGCACGATTATCTATGGGCACATTTTTGGAGAGGGGTTATTATACATGGAGGCAGGTTACTTACGACCTTTGGATTTGGGAGTCTGAAAAACGCTGCTTGAAAGGTTATAAAACGAACGCTGCTCAATCAGTTACTTGGGAGGACGAGGAACAATGATTTATGATTGCCAGAGAAAACGAAGAAGAAGAAAAACAATACAAGCCCCATTAGGCTCAATTTGAGATTCCATAGGCCATTGTGGCTGGCTCGACTGAGATCACGATGGCTAGTTTGAGTCATGCTGTTCAAGAAGAAGTGACCTGCTTGCACTAGATATGTGAAAATTACACATACTTAATTATATTATGCATACGAGAATTTGGTCATCAAGCATACACGCAGACAAGTAAAGTTATACGCACAAATGCAGGATTTGTTAGTCAGAGAAATCGGAAGGATCGCAATTCCCCCAAAAAATCGAATTGGCCATTTCCTGATCCCCAATTGCCAAGAGTAAAAAGATCCGAGGCTTATACGCGTTCGGGATGAATTGTACGTGATAGCAAGCACTGCATCCAAGATTTATACAAGTACAGTGCACAGTACAAACCATGTGATTCTGGCGGGCGATCCTTCCCGGGTTCAAGTGGCTCAGGGCACGATCCAGCGATTCCCCGTTTTAAGCCGATGACATAGTTAGCCCGTTTGCTGCGGGAATGACGACACCCTTACAAAGAGCTTTCCCCAACTTCATTGAGCTCAACACCCAATGACAAGACCTGTAACTGCAGAGTATGTAATGTTTTCCAGATCCTCGATTGAAAACCCAGCGTAAGTGGAGGTATAGCTACGTAGGCTGATTTGAAAGAAAGAATCGTGAAAATTTGAGGCGTAAAATATATAGCTTGCTTCCCCTCCCCTCCCCATTCACTTCACCTTTTGCTCCATACTGTGTGTGCTATTTCGACTAACTTATCTCTCGACCTTTCCTCTTAATACTACCACATAATCCTTCCTCATAATTGCAATCATGATTGCTTCAAGAACAGCAGCAACAAGAGCGGCGGCTCGCACGCTTCGTGCTCCGATTCGTGCTCCTAGACAAACCCGCTTTGCGTCAACCACGCAAACTGAAGCCGCCAAAGCTGGAGGTGTTTCGGGATACGCAGCTGGTATTGCTGGTGGAGCTACAGTCTTCCTTGTACGTTCATCTACATTTCGATCCTTCCATTCTCATGGCGGAATTGCTTCCCATCTTCGCCTCACGAGTTCTAACACTACCTACAGGCCGGATACTCATACTACTACTTCTCCGGGGCTAAGACCGTCGTAGACTCCTACTCCGCCACCAAATCTCAAATCCAGAAAGCTACAAAATCCATAAAAGAAAAAGCTCCCGAGCCCAACCAAGCTATCGCATGGCTCCGCAACGCTGCCTCATCCTACGCTGCCTTCATCCCCGGCGCACAATCATATGTCGACACAGCATTTGACGACCTCGAGAAAGTACAAAAGAAGCATGGCCCCGAGGTTGAGAAGATCGTCAACCAAACCTATGCCGAACTAAAAAATGTCGGCAAGAATGGCGGCATGGACATGCAAACCGCTGCGCAGTCATACAACATTCTGCAGAAAGCACTGAGGGATATTGGCGAATTGGCTAAGGACAGCGCTGAAGATTTGTTGGACAACCACCCCCAGATCAAAGAGAAGTTCGGTGGGAACTTGGATCAGCTAAAACAGATGGCGGACAACTATGGACCGGAGGCGAAGAAGGAGGTTGAGGATACCATGAGACAGATTCAGGATATCTTCAAGGGAGGTATGGGTGTTGGTGCAGTCAACCAAGCCAGAAAACTCATCCAAGAGAAGAGTGATAAAGTTAAGGGAATGGGAGAGCAGGCCTGGAAGAAGGGTCTAGAGGAGTGGAAGCCATACTTGGATAAAAGCCCCAAGGTCAAGGAGATTGTAGAGAAGAACGCCGATTCGCTCAAGTCCGGAAACGTCAAGGAGATCTTTGATCAAGTAAGATCAGCGATCGATTCCGGTAGCACGGATGATTTGGAGAAGTACATCAAGGATGCTGCTGAGAAGGCCAAGAACTCTGGCATGGGACAGAACATCCAGCAGTACGCTCAAATGGTACCAGGCGGTGACCAGATGTGGGAGAAGCTGCAACAGCTGCAACAAGTGGCGCAAGATCACGGTGATGAGTTCCAGGGTCTGGTAAAGGGTGCTTATGAGGATATCTCGCAGGTGCTGCAGAAGAGGATCGCGGAGGCGGAGAAGTTGAAGAATAAGGCTGAGAAGGATGCAAAGAAATAAATTTACCATTAGTAATTATATAATCAAAAAGCGTTGTCCACATTCCGAAGTGTCTTTCTTTGCATATCACGCCGTTGTCTCACTAGTTGCAGACACCTGTACTAATTGCATCAAGTGGCACAACCGAGGCTGCATAGTTGTCTACATTCCAAAGTATATTTCGTCTGTTAGGAAAGGACAAGTACGTAAAATGAAAGTCAATGAAGAAACAAAAGAAAAGCATTATCTGCCCAAAGGATTGAGCTTCTCGAAGCCAACCCGTACGCGTCACACAGCTTCCCATCCCCAAGCACTCCGTTACCTCGAGCTTCTTCAGTGAAGATATCCCGTCACTATACGAAATCATAGCTACGGCAAACAAAGATGATTACCCCCTGGAGCGAAGTTTCCTGGGAGCTTCTCGGTGGGTATAACGACACCTTGTTTTGACTTCCAATGCACTGACTACTCCATCATCTCAGCCTGTATTTCACGCACTGGTTATGGGAAAAATTGCTCGGACATCTTCTACATCCAAGTATACCAAGAACAGATAACATGAGAGTTGCAGATATAGCCTGTGGTAGTGGGTAAGCCATCGCGAGCTACTATACTTCCTTGATGTCCCTCTATGTGCTCTTACTTAGCAATAGAATGGCGATAACAAACCTCGCAGAATATGGCTACTGGATTTAGCCAAAGAACTCTCGAAATCAAACATCTCAGCACAGTTGGACGGCTTCGATATTTCACCCAAGATGTATCCCCCGTCCGGTTCCTTGCCAGCCAATGCCAAATTAGATACCCTCGACATCTTTCAGCCGATTCCTGAGGCTCTGCGAGGTTTGTATGATGTGGTGCATATAAGACTTCTCTGTCTAGTGATCCCGAACGGCGATCCAACGCCAGTGCTGGATAATTTTCTCACACTTTTGAGTACGTCTCACATGTATGGAACTCCAACATACAATGCTGACAGATAATAGAACCTGGAGGGCACATCCAATGGGACGGTAGCGACTTCAGCAGAATCTACTGCCCATCCAGCAACCCCGAACTTGCGTGCACGAATCTTGAGAGTATGAGGGAATGGGTGTACAAAGTGCCTCTAGGTAGGCTTGGTGGGATATCTAACTTCAAGTGAATAGCCTACTGTATCTTCTAAAGATGAGCACGAAAACTGACACAGCGTAGATGGATCCGCGAACTCGGGAAGATCTTCCAATCGCGAGATATAGTCGTACTCCAGGATGGCGTCTTTCTTCAGGAGGCTGATCCTACGTACGCGTATGCCTGGACTACAATGCACATGATAGGGTTAGGAGAATTAGTAAGTATCGCGGGAGATGGGTCGAAAGAGGTACATGACTTACTCGAGCGGGCTGCTGGGGAGGTTCGCCAAGGCGGTAACTATAATATGGATCTTGTGAGTGTGGTGGGTAGGAAAGCTGGAGGTGTTTAGTTCTAGAAGAGGCAGGCCAGATTCAAATGAAGGTTGCTGTCGCTAGGATGCTGTTGCACCGGAGGTTTACAGAATAAGGAGTTCGTCAATGGCTCTGAAAACTTGGAATATGGTCATTCAAATTTGGGCGTCTAATCCTAAATGGGTCCTTGTAGGATGGGCTCAATTCCAAATTTGAGGAGAACCTTTTAGTTCATGGTTCAGAGTTTCTGTACAGAGTAGCAAGCAAGCCCAACCGACAAGCTGTTCCCCGCCTATCAACCCCATAAATTCGCGGTCCTCCCATTACGTCAGCCACTTTACACCAGGCGCGTCTCCCCATCGCGTCTCCTAACACGACCTCAAATTATAATCGAGTACTGAGTACGAGTAAAACAACTGAATTGGCTAAGCATCCCCAACCAATTCCGAACCAACAGAGGGAAATGCCACCATGGTCAAATCTCAGGCAACTCCTGTGAAGACACAGCAGTCAATCTCCAGCTTTTTCACCAAGAAGCCCGCTCCACCCAAACCATCTGATCCGCCACCTGCGAGCACACCAGAAAACCTTTACGATGCCGAAAGCGACCAAGAGACGAGCGCGACTACTGAGTCTGCCTCGACTGGAGCGAAACGGGCGTTGGTTGAAGATAGACAGGTGGGAAATACGGAGAGGTTAGCGAAGCGATCAAAAGTTATCGATAGTGAGGAGGCAGAAGGTGGAAGTAGCTTCTTTCTTGCTCCTGAAGCTCGAAAGTCTTCATCGACCGCACAGGGCAAGTCGAAGATATCCCCGAGAACGGAACGGTACATGTTCTCGAGTCAGCCTTCGTCTGCGGGACCTACGATTGAAGAGGAGGAGGAAGAATCGGAGTCTGAGAAAGCGCGGAAGGCAGAGTTGCACAAGAAGTTTGTGAAGAAGTTGGGTCATCCGGATAGTTTCAGACGAAGCAATTGGCAAACGCCTGATGATGCGGGCGTTCTTGAGGAGGGTGACGGGGAAGGAGAAGGAGAGGATGAGGATGAACCACCGCCAGCTAAGACCAGAAAGAAGGGAGCCAAGACGGGGAAGTTGACACCCTTGGAATTGCAGGTCCTAGATATTAAGCGGAAACATATGGATACGCTGTTGATTGTGGAGGTGGGATATAAGTTTAAGTTTTTCGGTGAAGATGCTAGAACTGCAGCAAAGGAACTCAGTATCGTTTGTATCCCGGGTAAATTTAGGTACGATGAGCGTAGGTATTCCATGGACCGTATTGCCTATGCAAGTTCTAACAGAAATCAGATCCGTCAGAAGCACACCTCGATCGGTTCGCATCTGCCAGTATTCCCGTTCATCGACTCCCCGTTCATGCGAAAAGACTAGTTGCTGCCGGACACAAAATTGGAGTGGTTCGACAAACGGAGACAGCAGCATTGAAAAAAGCAGGAGATAACCGAAACACTCCTTTCGTTCGGAAACTCACAAACGTCTACACAAAGGGAACATATATTGATGATATTGAGGGATTAGACCAACCTGCCGATGCACCATCTGGAGGCGCGCCTGCAACAGGATACCTGCTTTGCATAACTGAGACCAAGGCGAAAGGATGGGGTACAGACGAGAAGGTCGATGTCGGAATTCTCGCCGTTCAGCCAGCGACTGGTGATGTCATTTACGATAATTTCGAGGATGGGTTCATGAGGAGCGAAATCGAGACGAGGCTATTACATATCGCACCCTGTGAATTTCTGATTGTCGGGGACCTCACGAAAGCCACTGATAAACTTGTTCAACATCTCTCTGGCAGTACGACGAACGTGTTCGGTGACCGGATTAGAGTCGAGCGTGTGGGAAAATCAAAGACCATGGCTGCTGAAGCATACTCGCACGTGGCACAATTCTACGCCGATAAATTGAAGGCTCATCAAAGCAGCAACAACGATCGCGAGCAGCAGCTTTTGGAGAAAGTCTTGAAACTTACGGAACCGGTGACTATCTGCTTGTCTGCTATGATCACTCATATGACGGAGTACGGACTCGAACACGTATTCGACTTGACCAAGTACTTCCAGTCATTCAGTGCTCGGTCTCATATGCTTTTGAACGGAAATACTCTGACCAGTCTCGAGATCTATACCAACCAGACCGACCACACAGAAAAGGGGAGTCTTTTCTGGACTCTTGACAAAACACAAACCAAATTCGGACAAAGACTACTGCGGAAGTGGGTTGGCAGGCCTCTGCTAGATAAAGAGCGTCTTGAGGAGCGAGTCGCAGCAGTCGAAGAATTAAAAGAGAATGCTCAAAGCACCCAAGTGGACAGAATCCGCGCTGTTCTCCGCAACACCAAATCCGACCTCGAACGAAGTCTCATCCGCATCTACTACGGGAAATGCACGCGCCCCGAGCTGCTCACCGTCCTCCAAACCCTCCATCGCATCGCCAACGAATTTGCCCACGTCAAGACCCCCTCGGACGCAGGCTTCGCCTCGCCCCTCCTCAACTCCGCCATCGCCACCCTCCCCACCATCTCCGACGTCGTGATCTCCATCCTCGAAAAACTCAACCCCGAAGCCGCCCGCCAAGACGACAAATACACCTTCTTCCGGGAATCCGAAGAAACCGAAGCCATCGGCGACCACAAACTCGGCATCGCCGCCGTCGAGCAAGAACTCGACGCGCACCGCTCCGTCGCCGCGGGCAAACTCTCCAAGAAATCCCCCATCACCTACACCACCGTCGCCGGCATCGAATACCTCATCGAAGTGCCCAACACCGAGCTGAAGCACGTCCCCGCCAGCTGGACCAAAATCAGCGGCACGAAGAAACTCTCCCGCTTCCACACCCCCGAAGTGGTGCGCATGCTGCGCGAGCGCGACCAGCACAAGGAGTCGCTGAGCGCCGCGTGCGACGAGGCCTTCGCGGCGCTGCTCGCGCACATCAGCACGCACTATGCACTGCTGCGCGACAGCATTGCGCAGCTGTCGGTGCTGGACTGTCTCCTGTCGCTCGCAACCGTGGCTTCGCTGCCGGGGTACTGCAAGCCTACGTTTACGACGAGCACGGAGATATCCGTTGTGGGGGGAAGACACCCTATGGTGGAGCAATTGCTTTCGTCGGCGTATATCCCCAACGATACCGCTCTCTCCACCGACCCGGACCACACCCGCGCATTGCTTATTACCGGGCCGAATATGGGTGGCAAGTCGTCGTATGTCCGGCACGTAGCGCTGATTGCGATCCTTGCGCAAATCGGCTCGTATGTGCCTGCGGAGTCCGCGCGGCTGGGTCTGCTTGATGGGATATACACGCGCATGGGGGCGTACGATTCATTATTCACGGCGCAATCGACGTTTATGGTAGAGTTATCCGAGACGGCATCGATCTTGAAAGCGGCGTCGCCGCGCTCGCTAGTCATATTAGACGAGTTGGGACGCGGGACCAGTACGCATGATGGAGTGGCGATTGCAGAGGCGGTGCTGGATTGGGTGGTGAGAGAAACGAGGTGTTTATGTCTGTTCATTACGCATTATCAGACCTTAGCTGGCATGGCGAAGGCGTTTGAGAAGGGAAAAGAGTTGAGGAATGTGCACATGAAATTTACGGCAGAGAAAGATGGGAAGAGGATTGAGAACACTGATGGTGATGACGGCGATAGTGGAGATGTAGATGAAGAGATCACCTTCTTGTATGAGGTTGGGGAAGGAGTTGCACATAGATCATATGGTCTTAATGTTGCTCGTCTGGCACGAGTACCAAAGCCTGTGCTTGACACTGCTGCATCCAAGTCACGAGAATTGGAGATGGAGGTGAAACAGAAAAAGCTATTAGGGCTATCTAAGATGATGTCCGATGTACTGAAGAACGGCACTGATCAACTTGATCAACTCATCGTCGGCATTGAGCAGCTGTAATAATAGTATATAATATAACTCGGAAAGCATATTGTAACCATGCATGACAAACTACCCCTGCTCTTCAACGCCGATTCCCAGTTGTAAACATGTATCGCATCCGAGATAATGAAAGTGGCATCCCGTCAAAAGCCTCTTTCAGTCAGGTCGGGCAAACAAAATGAACCTGCCATAAAACAATTTTCTAAAATCAAAATGCCCCCATTGATAATGTAATGACGGCCCACCATCATACTCCATGCCGGTTGAAGTACCGCAAACGTGTGAAGACAAAATCACATACCGAAATGAGGCATGTTAACTGTGGTACCATGATTCATACCATTGGTATTTGAATGGAGTATATGGCTGCTTGAAAGGTGAGGAGAAGAACCGATTGAGCTGAAATTTCCATGGAAGGTCGATGCAAAACCGTTCATTGGTTTGGAATCCTGCTCTATTTGAGCCATCCCTGTATGTTCACCATTGTAGGTGAAAGATCGAGGGTGGTGACTATAGAGTGGATTGTACATGGAACCAGTGTCGTAAAACATGCTTGAGGGCACACCATGAGAAGTGGTCATGTTCCGTCGCATGTGAGTATTGGTTTGATTGTTTTCTTTGTCCAACATACGCATCGCCGTAGGCTTTGCAACGGGTGTAGGCGAGATGTTGTCAAGAGTTGTGTCAGGAAAGCCGTTAGTGGTGTTATCCGAGAAGTCAAATGGATGATCCTCCAATGGGCTTTCGGTTCGACCAGGACTAATTTCGGGCGCATCTTGGAAAATGCCGAAAGAGCGCTTCTTCCTTCCAATATCACCCAAGGTCAATCTGAACTCCTCGTCCTCCTCATTACTCGGCGTAAATCGGGAGCCAAATGCCAATGGATTGAGAGTTGGCGGTGGATGAAGGCTGAGTTGGCCGGCAGGTTCACGTTGCTTGGCAGGTCTCTGCCTCTTCTCCGGGCTAGCCATGGAGTTATTTCTCTGAGAACGTGGTGCACGTAGTCGAGGCACATTGACACTAAGATTAGCCAGTACTGCCTTGCGTGATCTGCGTCTCTTTGGGGTCGGATCTCTAACCTACGAAGCAAAAGTTAGCTCATGCATTAACCCCTTTCCACCCAAAGAACTGTATATCCAAGAACTTACTGGGCTGGTCTCAGTTGAAAGTGGCCCAAAGATATTCCTAGCAGTACGAAAAGCACCATCCGCATGGTAAGAAACTTCAGTAGGTTCGACCTCTGCAGACGCAGCTATCATCGATACAAGAATTGAGCCATCCTTGCGTTGGTTTCTCATCCTTTTCATCTCTACCGTAGCAGAGTCAAAGAGATCCATCCCTGGCCAGAGAACACCCTTCAGTTTTGTGCTGTCCGAAAGCTTCTCTTCGACTACATCGTCTGCGTCTTCGGCTTTGAATGGAGTCATGAGTCTGCAATAACGTTGTCAGCTCAGCAACATGAACTTTGAAAGCATACGACCTACTTAGCTGCAATGGGGGCATTTCTTTCTGAAGGTGTCTCTCGATGAGAATAACCAGGCACTTGACGTCGAGTAGTTGGTGTGGTATAAATGGCATTCTGTTCCCATTCACTGCTCATCTCTGAAGCAGATGTGTTCGTACTTGTACTTGTGCTTGCGATCATGTTTCGATTGGTCATGGTTGGCCACATATGCATGCGTGGAACAGGAGCTCGAAACATGGGCGCCAAGTTCGATTCATCGTCAAGAATATGTTCATTCTCCTTCTTGATTTTGGCGGGCTGGAAATATTAGCAAAAGTGGATGGTCGAGAGCTGGGTGCAACTTCTACCATTGCCTTGGGCTTAGTCTTCCTGTCTTTGGCAGCCTTTTTCTGATCTTTCGAAGCCAGCCTTTCTGATAACAGTCTCTCTAGATTGTGATTGGCATACCAGTCCTCGAAGTTGTCAAGTTGTACTTTTGCTGAAATCTCGGACGCGGCTCTGATCTTGAGCTTGAAGTAATTGGATAAATGTGCCTTCGAGGAGGTATGCGTGAGTAAATGAGATACATCAGAGAATCGAGGGTTCTTTGGGCAAATACTGCAATGCAGTGGTATGTTATTGTGGTTTTTCGACATCTGGGCTATATCTGCAAGCTCATTCAATTAGCATGGCGGTTAAAACATTGAACCCAGAGCCATGATTGATCTTGCAATGGGTAGAATTGACGGAGCTGTTTCTGACCGTTCCAACTGCAAAGAGCAGGTGAGAGTTTTGGTTGAACGACAAGGCAAAATGTCGTGTGCACTTTTAAAAATAATGCTCATGAACTTTGAAAGCAATAGAAAAATGCATGGTAAAGCTGTATGGAGTGATTGGAAACTTACGAGATGGTCGTAAAGAATGCTACAGCTCAGACTTGTTCTCCGGGAATGAGCAAATGTAGCAAGTCGTCGATTACCTCTCGGAAATTGTCGAAGGGGATGGTTTCCTCTTAACAATCTGAAAACTGCAGAAGAAAGGACTTGCATACGATGGAGAGGTATGCCTGACGGAAGGAGGAAGACATGAGAAAGATTAAAGATCGAGGGAAGAGAAGAGAAGAGAAGGAGCTGCGGGCTGCGGCCAATGAGGTTCTAGCGTGTAAAGTATCTAGAAAGGGGAGTGGTGATGGGGAGTTCCCTTTGAGGAGGTTCATTGAAGAAATAATGTCAACCTGTAAATAAGGTCAAAACAACCAAAACAATCAAAACACCTTGTTGACGACTTAAAATCGGAACGGAACGGAACATTACGGATGATTGAATACTCCATTGAAACTCCCAGTGCTGGAAAAAAAATATATATACCAGACCGACGTTTGTTGAGTAAACAGTACGCACCGAGAACCAGAAAGTGAGCCACCGTCTATCAACACCAAAACTGACCCTTTTGAACGACAACAATAACAGAACGGTGTAAACGAAAGTGAGAAACACATGAATTTATATTTTTCTGGATATGATATTATTCACTATCATAGGGGGCAGTATACTCGATTTTGGCCCTGAAGCGAGATTGCACCTCTTTAATATCACCTACCATCACGGACCACAAACTCAACTGCGACCCCCTTCAACTCGCAGCTTAACGATAAACTACTAAACCCACGGGTGACATGCTACCAAAGTATGGAGGGGTCTACCACGGACACCAAATTGTGTAAGAAGTATCCGTTCCTGCGTTGTTCCCCAGGGAACTTGAGAGGCACATACATTTACTTTCGTAATATATATCACTGATATTTGAGTATTCAAGCTACAAAGAAGCATGATTACATCTCATGGTCAGTGAGTAGCTCTGCTCCTGCCTTGTGTCCTGACACCATATTCATATCGGTGGAAGGGTATTAGATTGCAGGAGTGCAACAGACATTTAGTGTGCTGTGTAATAAGAGACATAGTTCCTTCAACCTGTAATATGATTTTCACGAACGGCATACTTAAGCAATTCGTATACTCCTGGTTACGAGTGGCAACACCATGTTCATAGTGTAGCATAAAATCATTACTTCATATTGAGGTTACTTTACATGACCTACGATCGCGCTGCTAGCACTTGCTCTGTAATTCTTTTAGGCATACAGCTAGTAGAGAGTTAGTAACAAGAAACGCGAGCTTTCGAATAGCTGAAAGACTTACTAGACGGGATCTACTTCCTCAACTCCAGGATAACCTTGAAGGGAAAGACCTGTCATAGCGAAACAAGTATGAAAGACATCCACCATATCCCCCGGTCTATCAGCAAATCCGCCATTTTCAGTATCCTAGTGAACGTTAGTCCAGCCTCACCACATCGTCAGAGTTACTAGTCACAAACCTGACACTTCAAAATGAAACTGGTGAGCTTCTCCCCATCAATCCAGTGCAACCTCCCGATCATCGCCAAGCTCGTCGCTACCCACCAACTGTAACACACATCCTCCATCTTTTCGGGTCTACCATTCAGCCCTCCACATTCGACCTGCCTCTCGCTCAGCCATCGACCCAGTTTATCAATATTGACCACGTCGATACGTTTTGCGATTAACAGGGCGCCTAAGCATGCGAAAATCTGTCCCGAATGAGATTCCGCCCCCGGACTAACTCCATATCCACCATCGAAATTCGCGCAAGATACGATGTAGTCCACTGCCTTATTCACATCTACCAGATATAGGAGATGTAGAAGGGATAGCGCATTGAGAGCTGCATAGAGAAACCTGGTGTCCTCCTCGCCCCATTCATCGCCCGCAAACGTGCCTGTTTCTCGGTTCTGTAGGTCTGCTAGGTCTGTAGAATAGAACAATTAGCATGCGCTCCCTCCATCATAGCTTAGGCAGAGGAGTCTTACATTTCCCCACCAGTTCCTTTCCCTTCCCGTTGAGGTTCTTCTTCAAATCCTCAACTCCATCCACCATAACTAGAATTTGCACTGCACTGACTGAGTACAACAAATGCGCATCATGACCCGGCGCAGCCCCAAACCCTCCATTCTCATGTTGACAACTCAGCACAAAATTAATCGTTTCGCGGCGAGGTAGCGCATCGGGTCGACCGAGTAAATGCAATGCCGTAAGACCCCAGTACAGTCCGTTCAGCCGAAGGTGCTCTGTATGCCAGTATTCGAGCTCATCCTTGCGCTACGAAAAGCTGTCAACAGAGGTTTGGCAGATCAAGGTGGGGTGCCTACGGAATCGAGACTTTGTATGTATTGCACATGAGGTTCGATGGCTAGCTGGAGTTCGTCGGGGAGAGCATTTGAGCCTGCGCGGCCGGGGCCAGATACGAGAGACATGGAAAGGAATTAATTTTGGCGTCGATGGGATTGCTGAACTACTGTCGTTGCTGTGAGCTGGGACGACGTTTAAACCTCGGGCGTAGGGCTAGCTCCGCCTGTGTAGCTCTAATGCTATCTATCCCAAAATGGCAAATAAATGGCAGAATTTGTTCTCAACCGCTTGTAATTAAGGCCTATGCAGAACAGTTTATTGTCTTCATTCTAATACATTCAAGAAGCTGCTGCTCGCTGCCTCTGGAGAATTGCTACCTTAGTTTTCCCGCCAAGCTTGCTTTCAACGCACCGTGAAATAGCTTTCCATCATCGATTTTCACTTGACTCGGGGTCGGGACTTAGTGAAGTCCGAGGAGCTCTTACTTTGTAATCAACAATAATCGCTGAACAAGATGGGAGCTTGAAGAAGAGCTCCCACCAAGTACTTTATCATAATACCATACTCTCAAACTGTAAGATACTTTTCCTATTGTCAAGTACTTATAGTTTCTATACATATATAAATAACTTTATATATAATCAATCTAATCATTGCATTTGCCAACAAACCAATCATCTTCTCCCATCTCCCTTCGCAATATCATCCTCATATTCCGTCATATCTTACCTGCGTTTCACCATGCAACGCAAAGCGAACGTCTGTCCTGTCGTACAGAAGATCTGGGACTTGTATTCCCCTCCAACACCAACATCTGCAATCACAAGACCATCCCCTGCAGAAGCGAAGTTACCTCGCATATCAACCACCCGACTCGGCGCCGCATCCTCGGGGGACAACAACAGCGGATCCGAAACCTTTCTCTACCTAGCCTATGGCTCGAATCTCTCCGCCGAGACATTCAAAGGCAAGCGGGGCATCAAGCCCCTCAGCGCCGTCAACGTCCACGTCCCTAGTCTGGACCTGACATTCGACCTCCCCGGCATCCCGTACACCGAGCCCTGTTTTGCAAACACGCAGTACCGACGAACGAAGCCCGCTGCTTCAACCCCCGAGCCTGCTGATTACCACAAATCGCGATGGCATAAAGGCCTCGTGGGCGTAGTCTACGAAGTGACGCCCGAAGACTACAGAATCATAATCGCGACTGAAGGCGGGGGAGCTTCGTATCAAGATGTCGTTGTGCAATGCTACGTGCTCCCAGATGGATCCAAGACTGTCGATCCTGTGCCCAACGGTGTTCCCTTCCTCGCATATACACTCCTATGTCCACTTGACGGCAGCGACACCAACCGCATATCGCGCCCCGACCCCAACTACGCGCAAGCTTCAGCGCGATATCTGAAGCTGATTACAGACGGAGCGGAGGAGCATGATTTGCCGGCTGACTACATGGCGTATTTGTATGATCTGAGAGCATATACGGTTACGAGTGCTCGACAGCGGATGGGAAAGCTTTTGGTGATGACGCTGTTGTTCCCGATTGTGATGTCGATTTTCGGTTTGGGAAAGATGTTTGCAGATAAGGATGGGAAGATTCCGGAGTGGTTGGCACAGGTGATGGGGAGGATATTTAGCATTACTTGGAAGGCATATGATGTTGTGTTGAAAGATACATTTGGTGATGGGGAGAGGACAGTGAAAGAGAAGGAGAAGGATGGCGATGAAGATGATGGGTTGCAAAAGAAGTGGGATGAGAAGAAGACGCTACATTTGGCATGAAGTGAGAACGGCTCCAGGGAGTTTCGGGAATTTAGGATTTCATACCAGAAGTACAATATATATCATGTAGTAACAGAACAATTAGAATCGGATTAAGAATCGGATTAAAAACAACCTGTCTTTTCAGAGATGAGGATAGAGATTAATCATAAACATTCATTCGTTTATATCGTATGTTACAGAGTCTAGCGTGATCTATATACAACGTCTAAATAGTATATATGAAGTCTGGCCTCTTGTCCCCTAGGGCGTTCTTCTCCTGCTCAGTCATACCTTGCACCAAATGATCTCTTTCGCCCGCTCTTCTCTTTGCGTTTTCTCTTCTCAACAGCACGTGCAACAAGATACTCCCGCCAAGCAAGCACACAATCATATATGCCATAACCGTGGCGTGGCCAACGGTGTACTTGGGCTTCTGGAAGTAGATATTGGAGCTCACGATACCATTCAAGTTACCCCATCCAATGACAAAACCTAGGACAACGCCTCGTTTGTATGATCCTTCGATGTTGTTTGAGATCCAGGAGATGGTATTGGCGATACATGGGTAAATACCCAGAGCGGCCAAGAAGGTCCCGGCATATTTGACACCCGCTACCTGGCTGCCAAGGAGCATAGCAAAGCCTGCGATACCAAGGAACGAAGTCGCAATGTTGCAGAGACCACGCTGACGCGTGCGATCAGCGATGAATCCGATCACTACCGTAAAGATAGCTGCTGCTGCGTATGGCGGAACCGATAGTAGCTGAGCTCTGGTAGTTGTGTAGCCCATTTGGGTGATGATAGTAGGGAGGAAAAGTGAAAATGCATAGAGTGGCATGTCAGCACCCATGTAAATAATCATACCGAGCCACATCTTGTAGTCCTTCAATGCCATCCAGACATATCTCATGCTGAACTCTTCGTGCTCGGCGGAAGCTTGCTTATCAGCTTTGAGGCGGCGAATCACTCGAATTCTATCAGCTTCAGACAAGAAAGTGGCCTGATCAGGAAAATCGTGGACGGCCCAGAAAGAGATGAACCCGGCAAGGACTGTAACAATTCCCTCAAGGATGAAGATCCAAGCCCATCCGTGGAGTCCACCGATACCATCCATCTTCACGATCGCGGCTGCAAGGAGCCCACCAAAACTTCCCGAAACGGCAGCGGCAGAGAAGAAGATTGCGGCTCTGAGGCCGAACTCGGATCGTTTGTACCAGCAAGACAGGTAGTAGTTGATACCCGGAAACAATCCAGCCTCTGCGAGACCTAGAAACCATCTCGCTGCCATTAGCCCCGACCAATTTTCCACGAATCCCATGAATGTCATACATAGGCCCCAGATGATGCTATGAACAAGTTAGTGGAATTCAACAGCATTGTGGCGAAACTACAGGAAGTATTGAGAATGGGTGATAGAACGTACATAATGGCTGGCACAAAGATCGATGGGCGAAAGCGTTTGAGCATAACATTTGTGATGGGTTCAAAGACCGAGTATGAGACGAAGAAGATGGACAGAGTTGCGTTATATTTCCCGGTCGACATATTATGAAGATCTTTCTGTAAGCCATCGATTTTGGCATTACCAATATTCGTTCGATCCAGGAAAGCCAGCAAATAGAGAACACAGAGCTGGAAGAGATTAGAAAGTATAATTAGGTGCAACATAGAGAAGGTCAAATACCCATGGGATCAGAGTCAAGTCAAGCTTCCATAACAGTTTGCGATCCTGAACAAATATTAGTTCCAAGCAGTTCGACAGAATTGGTGAGGCGTGTTAACTTACAATGGCAGCTCTTTCGTCCTCACTCAGATGCGCGTCTGGATCTGGAGGCAAGTCGGAGACCTGGACGTCTTCATAGAGACCCGATGTTGCCTTCTCTTCATCGCTACTTCTGTCATGCATGATATTGGAAGTCATCCTAGACGAGATTGAAGAGAGGATGAAGTGCTTTGCAGGAAGTGAGAAATACGCAAAAGAAAAGAAAAAAGGGCGGAAGGAAGGGAAAGTTTTAGTAGATGCTGCTGGGTCTGCATTACTTCACGACCTACAAGCCTGGGATGGCGTACACTAGTGACACTTGCCGCAAAGCAAAAGTAAACAAGATCTGCAATTAGTAAAGCGCAGGTCATCGACGACCCCGCGCGGTCCGCAGAGCACTAGTAACCTGCGGTCCAATAAACAGCTCCCAGTGATGACAATGACGGCTGCTGGTATGTTTGGTACCGAATGAATTTGACGGTGGCCCGAATAGCGGGTAATACCAGTCTCCTTCTAACTGTTTGCAGAACCACAACGGCTGGATCTTTGCATCCCAATATATGAGAACTCCGCTGATGGTGTTGGGTAGGAGGGCGGACAGACTGGGTCTCGACTGCGACTGTGACATTTTTTCTTCCACTTTCATCAACATTCTCCCCTACTCCCACCCACTCTTGGGTGACATCTGGAGGTCTGGGGATCTGGAGTAATCGGAGTTTAAAGAGAATGGAAACTGGAGAAGACCAGGGTAGATAGGCTAAGGAAAACCCGTTCACGTGGTGGTCGGGCTACTAGTATATTTCGGGAATGGTGACATGATTAGCTTGGGTAAGATACGGTTGACACCTCGGGAAAACTGTTCGGACAATCATGTGAGGGGAACGTGATTTCACCCGCACTGCATGCCAGAATCTGAATTGTTTGTAAGCTTGTGTTACCTGACAGCTGTGTTGTATGTCGACAGCAGGAATGTATCGCGTACGATGAGGGCGGCTATAAGGTTCGGAATGTCGAACTGCTTACTAAGCTGACCCTCTCTCCCGGCTTGTATTGACACAATTTTCACTCATCTTATACCGGAGTCAACTCTTACACTTTTGGTTAGCCTTTCCTTCTAGTAAATGCGCATCAGCTCTAAGCTTTTGAAAATGGCAGCTCAAGCAAAAATAGTATGTGTTGTTGGTGAGAATACCAAGCTCGCGACAACGACACTGACCGGCTAATTTTTGCAGGCGCCGGACCGGCGGGGCTCGTAGCGGCCAAGACTTTCGTTCATGACAGTCCTAAAGGAACGTTCAATGTCACCGTGTTTGAGCAATCCCAGAGGATAGGAGGGCTGTGGCCCTTATCAGAGCAAGACGATGGCATGGTGAATCCGGATATGTGCACCAACCAGAGCCGTCACACGGTCAGCTTCAGTGACTTGGCATGGCCTGCTTCATCTCCTGCTTGTCCAAAAGCTTGGCAAGTAGGAAAATACCTCGAGGACTACCAGAAAAAGTATCCCGGATACACCGTCAAGACTGGCACCAAAGTTGTCAAAGTTGAGCCACCACCAGACTGGAAAGCTGCCAAACTGGGAAAATGGAAGGTTCACATACAAGCAGCTGCGAACAGTGAACCTGAAGCGTTAACAGAAGTCCATGAATTTGATCATGTTATTGTAGCAACCGGATTCTTTGGCAAGCCAAAGCTTCCTGCTACCCTTGATGGCCTCGAAGCTCCTATCTGGCATAGCTCAGCGCTTCGTGATGTGAACAGCCTAATCACCGACAATGGTAAACGCTCTTCGCCAACAGGCAAGAACATCATCGTTGTAGGAGGGCAAATGTCAGGTATTGAGACGGCCGCAGCAATCGCACTTCAACTTTCATCTGCTGTTAATTCCCTAGCAAGCCAGATGCCGAATGCACACGATTACAGAGTATATAACGTGGTTCAGCAGCCTTTTTGGGCGATGACTCTTACCTTACCAAACAATCCGATGCTCGATGGCGAGACAGCGGATGCTCCAAAGGCGCGTTTTCCTCATTTTACATATCGGAAACAACTTTACTAATGTCAACCCTAGGTTTCAAACCCAGCACCAAACTTCTTACCACTGGATCTCGTCACCTACAACCTAGGATGGCGACCGCCAGGACCTGTAGAAAACACATCTGGTCACATACCACCAGAGGCAGCTAAAATAACCAACAGCTTCATGCACACCTACCTTGGTAGTGATCAGAGCGACATCGGCACTGACCACCTGGCGATGAAAGGGGACATTCTATATGAACCCCCACGACTTACAGCAAGTGAGCACTACGTTGAGTTCGTCCGATCTGGAGACATTAAGACAGTGCGAGGAAAGGTAACCGGGCTAGCTCCTGGCCATTCCAATGCTATCATTATCGAGGACGATGGGCAGAAACAGACAATCGAGGACATAGGTGCTGTCGTATTTGCAAGCGGCTTTGATGCCGCCCCGTCGATTAGTTTCCTACCAGAAGACATATTACACTATCTATCATTTGATAAAACGAGCGATGAATTTCCCCTAGCACTAAACGTGCATTCCACCGTCAATGCATCTATACCCTCCCTCGGATTCATTGGTTTCTACCGAAGTCCGTATTGGGGCGTAATCGAGATGCAAGCCCGATTCCTTTGTAAACTCTGGTCCGGCGACGCACAAGCGGAGAAAACACTAGCCGAAGACGACACACTGGACAAAATGGTCGCACTACGCAAAGACCCACGAAAGGCACAGTTCCCAATGGGCGATTATGCGTACCTCATGGAATCATTTAGCCTTGCCGTCGGAATCCAACGTCAAGAACCCGAGACCGCCGACAAGCGGACCGGAATCGTGCTCCCCTGCCGCTATCTCTACGCCGACGCCAGTCCCGCACAGAAGGAACAAGCCGCCCTAGCTCTCTCAATCATCGACTCCACATTCCACGCATCCGAAACCAAAGGCGCGTTTGTCACTAAAGCAATCTTCCGCTCCCTCCAAGGTAACTGGAAGCTTTCCCGCTCGCTCATCAGCTCGCTGTCTACCTTCCCCTCAGGCACATTCACCGGCATAGCTAAATTCCTACCGCGAGCTCCAACGGATCCGAAATTCGATAGCGAGTACTTGTACATCGAAGAGGGCGATTTTGCCACAGATCAGGGGATGACGTTCCGTGCTAATAGACGCTATGCGTATCGCTACCGCGAGGACAAAGATATACTCAGTGCGTGGTTCATCAAGCCTGACAACAACAAAGTTGTTGATTACTTGTTCCATGATCTGGAAATAGTCCCGCCAGCGGGTAAAGGGAGGGGCTGGAGAGCCAAAGCTAGTCATCTCTGTATTGCTGATACGTATGATGTTGAGTATGAATTTGTGTTCAAGGGTGTTAATATCGAGAAATGGAGATTGGAATACAGTGTAAAGGGACCGAATAAGGATTATAGAATTAGTGGCACCTATACACGATAGATGTAGATCATAGACATGGAGGAGAGGAATTCCTGCGCAGATGTCTCGTAGAAGAAGGGGAAGACTATGATGATGCGGTAGCAGGTATTCAATTGACGCTCTCTACGGTATCTCTCAAAATAGAATAGTATAACGCCATTCGAATGGCATCCCTATGCCATTCCCACATAAACGCCCCAACTACATGCATCCATCACATATTTCATCTCAGCGCATCCCATCTCTTCGTTTTCAATCAGAGATTACTCCATGTCATACTCGCCATCTCTCGCCATATGCGCCGCTTCACTCATAACAAACAACAACCTCGTCCCATTACCCGCAGTTTGCCAGATCTATTCAACGTAATTAGTAGACGCCCCATGTGAATGAATAGGAGTGAGAAGAAGACTTACATCAAGATTAGTATACTCCATAACAGCGGTCTGCCATTGATCCTCCGTGAATCCCTTCCCAAGAACACGGTCTTTGACCTTCTTCATACTCAACTCCATTCCCAAAGTGTCGTCATCATCCTCATCCTCCGCTCCATCCGGTCTGCATTGACCAGCCTCAGCCAACGCCCGCACCATATTATAGATCCTACTGCTCGGGCTCTGATCCTTTTTATATCCATCTTGATCAACATACAGACTTTCCTTCGAGGCCTCGATCAGTCTGAGCGCCTCGTCAACATCATCTTGGACAACTTCCTCACTGAAACGCAAGCGAGCAAGAGCTTGTGAGAGACGGAGAACACCCAACAGGGTACGGGGTGTGGTGTGGGTGAATTGTTTCTTATTCTTCTCGTCGCGAGTTTGTTGTTCACGCATCTTGACATATGCTTTAACCATGTATTCCGACACGCTGGTGGGAACAGTTGGTCGGAATGAGCGAGCCTGAGCAACGTACTGACGGACTTCGTGTGGACTAAAAACTACGCCTTCAGTGTCAGGGTGCTTGTTGTTCATGTGGACATAGGTGACGTGGCGCGCAAGGAGGGCGTCGTTGTCTCTAGTTGGCGTGTCCAGGATGAGGAAGAGGACATCGAAACGGGAGAGGAGGGCTGCGGGAAGGTTGATATTTTCAACAGGTGATATCCTGGGGTTGTATCGACCGTAAAGAGGGTTGGCAGCTGCAAGAATGGATGTTCTTGCATTTAGAGTTGTGGAGATTCCAGCCTTGGAAATGGAAATTGTTTGTTGTTCCATAACTTCGTGAATAGCGGTTCGATCACTGTCGTCCATCTTGTCGAACTCATCAATACAGCAGATACCATTGTCAGCAAGTACCAGCGCACCACCTTCCAGTATCATTTCGTCGGTCACTGGATCCTTCATGACGGCTGCGGTGAGACCAACACCACTGCTTCCTCGCCCAGTAGTGTACACACCACGTGGAGCCACTTTGGTGATATATTTTAACAACTGAGATTTAGCCACACCAGGATCACCCATAAGACAAATGTTGATATCACCTCTGATGCGCATACCATCTCCCATTTCCTTTGTCACACCACCAACCAACAGCAATAGTAGTGCCTTCTTCACATCGAGATGACCGTAGATTTCAGGGGCGATAGATTTAGCGAGGTACTCATACACATGACCGGAAGCTCTGTATTGTTCAATCCGTCTGAATACGCGGCTGTCAATGGTAAGATCTTCGTATGCCTTCTTGTGTTGGGTGACATGTTGTGCTTCCAGATATGTGTCAGTAAGAAGACCAGCTCTTATCGCCTTGAAGCCAGTGTAGGGGGTAGGCAAGAATATTCCAGCGACATCAACGACATCTCCCGGGTTGATACGACGAACAAGTGCTCCATGGCATAGAATCGTCAACATTCTTGGAATATGACCGACTGGTACTTGTTCGGCCATCTCTTGAATCTTAACTTCCTGGAATGGCTGGAATTTTGATGCTCTAGTAGAATGATGCAGTTGTCCCTTGGTTTGGTTGACCTTGCAGTCGGGCGACGGACATTCAACCAAGGGCCCGAAAGTTTTGGACCCAACAGGCTGGAAAATTTCGCAACCGCATCGATCGCAAGTGTATGCGTTAACTTCAACAGTCGGCTTCACGTCCGAGACCCTGGTTGTGATACCCCGAACAGTGATCAGATGGCCTAAATGTTCACCGCGTACTTGTCGCACTGCCAGGGCTTTTTTCGAGCCATCCCCCACCGTCAGAGGCTTGAAGTTGAGAGTATATCTTCTCGTAAGCTGGGCCGGAAAAAGCTCAGGCTCGACTGTAGGATCGTTTTGTTCCACTGCTGCTCGTCTCAGGGCATTATTTCGTGCTGTCCGTTGTGACATGAGAACATCGAGGACATCGTCTTTGTAATTGATTTCTCTCGTAGGCTCTGGCATAACCTTGTCCACAGCTTTAGATAATATATCCAAATAGTGCTTCGCATTCGTTTCAATTGACGCAACTAGGTTCAGAGGAGTTCCGGCTTCATCGAGCATATCATCGTACTAGTATTAGTGTCAGTATATTGGGCGCATCTGAAAGCGGGCCTATTCTACTTTGGCTAAATCATCGAGTTCAATTGTGATCTCGTCCTCATATCTGTCGGCAACCTTCTGCAGAAGGTCGAGGTATTTGAGCTTTGGTAGCTTTGCTTGCGACTTTGCTTGTCTTCTGGTTCCCTGTCCTTGATCGTCATCATCGTCCATAAAGTCATAGTCGTCACTAAGATCGTCTTCGTCAATGTTCATGTCGCCGAGAGCATGGGTGATATTTGCGGTAGGGGAGGTCTTGAAGGTGGACAAAAAGTCCGCGAATGCCTCTATGATGAAATTTAGTATAGCTAGGAGTACTGAGAGTAGGAAGTCATACCTTGGTGAGCTTCATAGTCGACCGGCGCCCTGTACTGAAGAAGCGCCATCTTGAAAGTCCTGAATGTTGACTTTGCGCAATTGAGCGTATAGATCCTCACAGAACAATGACTGAGCTATAGAGTCAAGAGAATGTAGCGACGTCCCGAAGGGTTGTGTTGAGAGGTAAGATAAGTAGGTCGCAGAGGGGCTGAGGCTGCAATTATGAGGTTGAATCGAGGAACTCAAATCTCTAAATTGATTTTTGGAACGCGTTTCACGAAACTACCCCTGTCAACTATTTCCCGGGGCGCGACTTTTCGTGTTGTGGCAGTGCGTCCCCAGAATGCAAGAGCACTAGCCACAGCCGGTCAAACTCACATACCGAGGTCTCCTTGACCGGCGAAAGAGAGTCAGATGCTAGAGAACGGCTTCGCATTCTACAGTCATTTACTCTATTCCCTTTTCTTTTACTTACTTCTATGAAGTCTTTATTGAATAATGGCTCCGGATATGAAAAGACGTGGTAATCAAGCTACATCTGCAGAGATCTCCTTAATACATCTGAAGAATTGCTTGGTGAACTTGCCTTCTTCGCTGTCTTCGTTGCTAATAAATGCGAATACCGTAAGTTGTATCACAACCTTCAAATGTTCAGTTGCTCATATTCTGTCTGGCAGCTTGCGCAAAACGTTATTATAGAATTGACCTATCGACTACCACCGCAACAAAGTTCTGGCCCCGAGCAAACGAATGGCGCGCCGACACAAAGATCCATCTTCGTAGGATGGACAGGAATGCAGAGCAAGCGCAAGCTTGCACCGATCGTTAGTAGAGACGGAATCAGTGGAGTCAGGGGGAGTGCTGGCAGGGAGCAAGAAGTGCAGCTAGTTGAAATAGATGCGACCTTTGCGCGAAGTCTAGGCATATCGGACGGCCAAAAAGTTACAGCAAGCATTCATGTCGACCCTCCCGTCGCCCATACCATCAATATCGAACCTTTGACCCCTGAAGATTGGGAAATCATTGAGCTGCATGCCACCTTTCTCGAGCTCAATTTCATCAATCAAATCCGCGCGTTGCCCAATCCGAGTCATGTCTCGTCAAATGGGCAGGCAGCCCTACCGCATCCACTCACATTACATCTCTCGCCAACTTCGACTGCAAATATAGTTGTTACATCTTTGCTACCTAGTCCCGCTTCAAACATCGCTTTCGCCAAGTTAGCACCAGATGCAGAGGTTATTGTAGCTCCCAAGTCCAGGTCAAAGCCCTCACGAATACCCGGTGAGAACCGCAGCGTGACATCGAAGAGAAGCGTTGGTGGGAGGAGCGTTTCGAGCACATTACGCCGAAAAAGTGGGCGATCTGAAGAACCGAGGCCTGCCATGTTCTTCAGGGGGCTCGACAGGGCGATTTGCGGGGAGTGGTTTGAAGAAGAGAATAATGCTGATAACGGAGGGTTAAAGGTCTGGGTGGATCGAGATGTATTACTTTCGAAATCTCTGAAAGGAATTTCTTGGGTTTGCGTCACTGTCGTGAAGCCTGCTAGCTTGCAAGAGCCGATCGATCCTCAACGACAACAACAGGAAAACGAAAATGCTGCAACTGCCGGAAAGCCTGCCCCAAGAGTAATAGCTCGATTAGAAGCATGGGATGACCCACCAGATCGGAACCATATTGCTCTATCCAGCCTGTTGTGTGCCTCTATGGGTTGCGAGAACATGGTTGGAGGAGTAGTGAAGCTAGAAGCAGCTCCGCCGCAGGTAAGCAAAGCCCGTGGTGTGCAGCAGATCAAAATCTTCCCTTTTTCGTCAACGTCTGGAAAGCCAAATGAGGGACTCAAATTCGGTGGCGAGTCGAAGGCTGAGCGGGAAGAATCTGCAAAGTCAATTACAAAAGTGTTTAGCAAGAATGATTCCACTGATGGTCTGTTTGAGGGGCCAATAACTGACGGACTTGTCCTTGGTATGCCAAAATCATCCGAAGGCTTCTCAGGTTGGGAAGGGGGCATGCTTCGTTTCGACCAACCATCTTCAGATTCTGGTAAACAATCATGTAGCTGGTTTATTGGAGCAGAACGCAAATTCAGCATAGAGGTTCAACCCGCTATCCCACGACCCTTAACTCTTACATTCAACAGCAATGACATCCCTAGTGTAAAACCTCCTACTCTCGTTGGTATTGATACCCTTATCGAACAATTACAGTCGCACCTTTCCCACCTATCATCAGTATTGCTGACAGGAGGTTTGGGCGCTGGTAAGACCTCTGTGGCACAATACTTGGGACACTTTTTACGCCGCGAACATTTCTTTCACACCACTTATTTCTCGTGTCGCAAGCTGGTTACGGATGAAGCTAGGGTTTCGGCCATTAGGGAGACATTTAATCGCATCTTCATGAGTGCGTCATGGGGGGCGAGGTTAGGCGGGAAGTCAATTGTAATACTTGACGATCTCGACAAACTGTGTCCAGTCGAAACAGAGTTGGAGGTCGGGAATGAGAATGGCCGGAGTAGGCAAATTAGCGAGGCAATTTGCAGCATTGTGAAGCAATACTGTGCTCGGGATAGTGGCGTCGTACTGCTGGCTACTGCTCAAGCAAAGGAATCTCTCCACAACGTCATTGTAGGTGGACACGTCGTTAGAGAAATTGTGGGATTAAAGGCACCGAACAAAGAAGGACGAAGAAGAGTTATGGAGATGGTTGCTACGCAAAGTGTCCAACCGGAGAAACTCGCAAAAGGCACAAAACCAATTAGTCGGCCAGGCACCGCAAGTGATGGCGGAAAGGAGAAGGACGGTGGCTGGATGGATGGTCCAGTCCTGGAGAGTCCTCAAAGATCGGTAACAGATGGCTACGTTATCGACCAAGATCTGGACTTTCTGGACTTGGCGGGTGAAACAGATGGATATATGCCTGGCGATCTTGTTCTTTTGGTTGCACGAGCTAGAAGCGAAGCAATGATCCGTACCGTCTCTGAATCCTTGAAGAATGCCGAGAACGGTTCCATCCAACTTACCAGAGAAGATTTCGACAGTGCTTTGAAAGGATTTACTCCGGCATCCTTGAGAAATGTCACTCTGCAGAGCTCCACAACAACCTTTGATTCAATCGGAGGTCTCCAAGAGACGCGGAAGATTTTGCTTGAAACACTGCAATATCCTACAACCTATGCACCTATTTTCGCACAATGTCCATTACGACTTCGCTCTGGACTTCTCTTGTACGGGTTTCCTGGTTGTGGCAAAACACTTTTGGCGAGTGCAGTAGCAGGAGAGTGCGGACTCAACTTCATCAGCGTTAAGGGTCCCGAAATTCTCAACAAGTACATCGGTGCTTCAGAAAAGTCCGTCCGCGATCTTTTCGACAGAGCCGAAGCTGCAAGACCATGTGTTTTGTTCTTCGATGAATTCGATTCCATTGCCCCCAAGCGTGGCCACGATTCTACGGGAGTCACAGATCGCGTCGTCAATCAACTGTTGACACAAATGGATGGTGCTGAAGGTCTTTCGGGAGTTTACGTCTTAGCCGCCACATCACGACCCGACTTGATCGATCCTGCGCTACTGCGTCCTGGACGTCTTGACAAGTCCTTAATATGTGATCTTCCGAACCTTGATGACAGGGCCGACATTCTTAAAGCGTTAGGAAAGAAACTGAAACTATCAGAAGAAATCATGGAAGATTCTGAGGGAGGTCTACTTGAGATTGCTCGTCGAACCGAGGGATTCTCAGGTGCTGATTTACAAGCATTGATTTCTAATGCCCAACTCGAAGCCATCCACGACGTACTCGGCGATCAAGAACCCGCCGAGCTGGGCACAAAGCGGAATGGTACAAAGACAAATGGCACATCCGGTGGAGCTCGAAACTTTGTACAATTCCGCTACGGCGAGGAGGAAGATCGTGCCGAAGCCGAAAGCCGTGCAAATGCCGGAAATAACCGCTCCAAGCAACTCGCCGAACGAGCTACCATATCTGCAAAGCTGGAGGAGATCAAGAAGGCGAAGAAGCGAGCTAAATTGAGAGCAAAAGGACTAGATGTGATGGGTGATGACAGGGAGGAGCAGAAAGAAGTAAAAGAGCAAAAAGAAGTCACTATTTCTTGGAAGCATTTGGTGAAAAGTTTGGAGGGAACGAGACCGAGTATTAGTGCGGATGAAAGGAGGAGGCTGCAGGGCATCTATAGGGAGTTTGTTGTGGGGAGGAGTGGGGATATGCCGAATGGACAAGGTGGGACGGAGGTTGGTGGGAGGACGAGCTTAATGTAAATAGGCGAGGTATCGGTTTGAGTTTAATATGTATATGTGAGCGAGCGAGCATGCAATTATCCACAGCGAAGCATTCAATCAGCGGGATGGAAAAAGTAAATAGCACTTGAAAAATTGGAGTTTTGGGCCGCTACGTCGCCAGCACCATGAGGAAGATGTCTGGGTAAGAAGTTTACAGTGAGGTGGTATCATAACTTTTGTATCTGTCAACAATGGGCAAAAGCCTGGACTAAACCTGATGTCAAATATTGCCTAGTACAATATAAGTGCTTCTAGCACTTCCTGACATGTTCTAATCATATTTCTCTCCGCTCATTTTTCATATTCCCTCAAGAACAGCCATGTTCCCGCTGTACCAGACCAAATCTGCTTTTAATCCACTTATCCTCCAACCTTTCTTCGTGCGAGTAAATTCCGCCACATAGTGTCCCTGCACCTCATTATCAGTCTCTTAAGTTCTATCTACCCAGCGTTGACCAGTAAACTTACCCCATCTCTTAACTCTTCTCCACCTTTCGTCCCATGTCTTATCATAACCACAGACGCGTTAGCATGCGCATTTACCTTTTCCGGGAACTTGACTCCTGGTCCAGGTTGTGGAAGAAAGGGAATTACGCCACTGTTGTGCTCTCCGTTAGTTGCATTGTAGCACAGAAGCACAACGTAGGAGTGTTGAAGAAATGGACGCACGAAATGATGTGTTGATACGCGTCAATCTTTTCGAGCATATCTTTCCAGGCTCTGGCTTGCTCATCGCTAGTTATGGTATTTGGAGAGCCGCCGAACATGCTTGTATAGCTTGTGGGAGAAATTAGCACGAGTGGTGGTGGCGAGGAATAGGAAATTCAGATAGTTGCAAGGAATTCTCACTCAACAGTTACTTTATCAGCGAAGACTTCTGATATGAGACAATCGAATTGCTTTGTGTCCATGTAGAGAGACTGTTGCATGTAGGTCAGAACGGGGGCGATTGTAGTATTGGTAGCGGAATAGAAGTTCGCAAGGATGGGAGGGCAGTACCTACCATTTTCTGGAAAGTGTCTTGAATATTTGCTCTGTCGAGCAAATAATTCTGGATATCATATGAAGCTGTGGAAGTCATCCTCGAAAACAGTTCGAGTGTTAGATTGGGGTCACGAAACGGAAGGAGAATATGTATTAGGGAGAAAATGGATATGTCACCTCACGATGGAGGTATTCCCGTACCTTTTATATCTACATTGGTCCGCCGTCACCAGAACCCCATGAAGCTTTTCTTTGCCCTTGTTACAGGAATATTTTGCTGGGTGTTCAACAACGTAAGCCTTAACTCCATTAAGGAGCTTATCACCGGAATGGTGTTGTGGGGGCCGCTAATGCGGGGAACCATGAAGCTATGGTGATCCTTCAAAGCACAAGAATGAAGATCCTCCTGATCTTTCGGTGAGAAAACAGACTTAAGCAAGGATCTATTGTTCTCAACGGTGTCACCCAAGAAAAAGGCCTGATTCGACTATCTAAGCTTGATCCTTCACGTTAGAAGTTCGTAATTTGTTCTTGGCGTGCAGACGTCCCCTTTTCGCTTCCCGCCGCTTAACTCCAAACTCCGAAAGAACCCTTATTTCCGTAGGAGCTCTTAACATATCATCGAGTCTCATCTCTTTTCAAAATCGTTACCCGTTGTCCATTTTTGTTTATGTGATACAACGAACGATCATGAGCCAAGCCAAGCAGAGAACGATTCTCCTTCTAGGAGGCACTGGCAAAGTAGCAAGTCGAATTGCAGCGCTTCTCCACGCTTCATCTTACCCTGCTTTACTGGCCCATCGTTCCAGTGCTCCTCTATCGAGTTTGCCCGATGTGCCTGCTTGCCAATTCGACTGGACAGATGCATCCACATATTCAAACCCCTTTCAGCAAGTTCAAGACATCCAAGCAGTCTTTCTAGTTGCGCCTCCAGTTATGGACATGCTGCCACCAATGAAAGACTTCATAGACCTCGCCGTCGAAAGAGGGGTGAAGCGATTTGTCCTATTAAGTGCGAGTTCGCTGCCAGCCGGTGGCCCTGCGATGGGTATGGTGCATGAGTACTTATCGTCCCTGGATGTAGATTATGCTGTTCTAAGACCAACATGGTTCATGGGTAAATTCCGAATCCAAATATGTATATGAATCTACTACTGACCCCATGCAGAGAACTTCTCTGAACAGCACCACCGTGTAACAGTCAGGGACAACAATGGCATCACTTCTGCCACAGGAAATGGCAAGGTGCCATTTGTGTCAGCGGACGATATCGCAGCCGTCGGATTTCATGCCCTGACCGATGAGACTCTCCAGAAGAGAGATTTTGTCATTCTTGGACCTGAGTTGCTTTCGTATGATGATGTATGCTCAAATTTTCAATCTTTTCATCACTTCCCCATCCAACATGATCTCTCGCTCACATTTACATGAAGGTTGCCGAAACTATTGGTAGAGCTGTTGGTAGAAAGATCGGCCACATCAAGTTGTCGGCACAGGAATTGTCAAAGAAAATGACGAGTGGTGGAATGCCCAAAGACTATGCCGATATGTTAGCAGCGATGGATGATGCTATCAGTAAAGGAACCGAAGAGAAGTTATGTAACACTGTCCTAGAAGTCACCGGAAAGCAACCCAAGAGGTTCGCAGATTTTGTAGAAAATGCCAAAGCGGTGTGGGAGAAGGAATGATGAGACATTGACGTCGAGGAAGTGATGCTTTGAGATGCCGTTCTTATGTTAGGGAAAGTGGCACTTTGAGATTTCCGAAATACAAGAACGAGAAGGAGATATCTGTCCACTACTTTGCAGTTCGAATAGATATCCTGGCGCCCAATTAATTCGAACGTCGAAATGCAATATTTCTCTGAAATAGGATGTTCCTCAAGCTAGCCGTGAAATAAAGAATTTCCGAGTACCGTCGTCGATTGAAATGATGAATCTTATGTACTGTATAGTCTAAACATCCGGTCTTCATGTGTTGCCGGTGTTGGTCTCGGATGTAGGAAATCATCCAAAGAAGTTTGTTGATTGGAGACTTCTTGGAGAATTCAGACTTTTAATGCCGTATCAGGATTTTTTCGTTGATAATATTAAGGTAAGATGGCACTAGTCATTCCTTCCTCATTCGACTCACAACTGTCGCCAAAACTCGTTTAAGCGACAACGTACCTTCACCTTCCATATGCACAACACAAACCTGAAGTTCCGAATGTCACTTTCTTACAACATCTGAGATATTCCTTCCAGATCTGATCGCATATCATAGCAGGCTCTCTCATATTTAATGAAGTCTGGAGAAATCTGCCAATCCGAAGTTGCTATTTTATCATCTATCTGCTTCGATCAAATTCGTCTTACTCCACAAACTCTACAAAGGTGAGCGAACCACGACTTTTTTGAAAGTCAATTCTGAAGCAAGAACCACTTGGATGCCGTCAAAACTCGATTTTCTCAACCCTTGAATGAGGAATCTGAGAGGGTATGGGTCTAGTGCTGCTGCAATTTTCTGGCTCAACGCTGACGCCTCTGCTCAAAGTAGGGCTCTCAAGTTTCCGTGTATCACTTAGATAATTTTCAAAGAGCATGAACATTTCTGGGCCATCACGGCTCCTCCTTTCATCGCCGGCGCTTTTCTCAACAACATTTCATTACAAATCAAGCTTCTGAAAAGCGAGATATTTTCTGTTCTGACTGGACACGAGGGTTGATTTTGTGTTATTTGTGAATTATTTTGAGCATGCCTGCAAAACGCGCGCCGAAGAAGGCACCTCAGGGACCAAAAATTGAACAATGTGTGAAGGAATTGTGTGAGCAAATCGTCCAGGCGCATCCAAATAAGAGAGGAAGGATACAGTAAGTCAGGCATCTGCTCTCACATGAAATGCTAACAGCGAGAAGAATACCAAAAGACAAAATTGAGTCGTTATCAGAAGCTCTTCATTCGGTGAAAGCAGATCATGAGCTCAACTCGACACTGGTCCTCGAAGTTCTTGCCGTTCTCGAGAAGAACAACACCGATATTTGTGACCTGCTAGACGTGGAAACATTCTGTATCATTCTGGAACTTGTGTTAAAGGTCGAATACTGTCGAGAGAGTGAACGCATTCTCGTACTCCTTGCGGTTAGCGCTGAAATCTAAGATGCAATCGATCTCTCACTGATATAGCTAGGGTTTAATTCATAAAGGCCTGCGCGACCTAGTCTCCTTCCACCTTGGATCTTTCAACGACAGGCTCGTCACGATTGCAAAGACCCTAAAGTTGGGAGAGCTTCTCAGTTACTTCACCGACATAAATAAAGCAACTGGTACAAGAAGATGGGTAAGTACATGTTGAATTTTATAGCCATAAAATGCTGACATCGGAGAAAGATTGGGATTTTCTTACTACAGTTGTTGAGGGGCCCAGACGAAATCCATAGCGAATTTCAGCATACACCTGAAGATATAAGGCAAGCGTCACTCCTCGCAGTAATCCAATTCGCACACTGACTATCACGTTTAGACGCAGTATAGGTCCATTGATCGTGAACGAGGAAGATGAAATACTCAGGATGATCTGCGGTCAGCTTGTGAAAGCGCTCTTGACCTGCAATATTGCCATTGCTGAGCTCTGGCCCGATGATGCAGTTGGAGCGGCTTACAATGACTTCCCGTTAAAAGAACAAAGCCAGAAAGGATGGAAGGCCGATTTCCAAAGCTGGGTTGATGACGCTTGGCCTCAAAGTCAACAGTGAGTGCAATCCGGCCTGTTAAATGTCTTATACTTATGGAACTTTAGTACCGTCCAGACTCTCTTCTACAATCATTCAGTCACCACAATCCCACCAGTAAGGATAGGAACTCCTGGTCAGAATATAGAGATGATCTTCGACGAAGGATATATTGTCCTATGCGCATCTTTTAGCGAAGAAAATTTCGATCAAATTCTCGAGCTTCCATGCAGTATCATATATCACATTCTACTGCAACCGTCACCGAAAACGACACTTTTACAGAAAATATTCGATGTCTCTATCGATATCCAGGATACTTCCACACAACCTTGTCTTCTCAACAGCAAAGTTATCGCCCTAACAAGATTGTGTATGACTCTCACTCAAGACCTAGAGATCTTTGTCGATGAAGTTCGCAAGGAGTGCCCAAAAGTAACATTCGTAGACACTAGACCACGAGCATCTACGTCTCAGGATTTCGTGGAAGTGCAGGCCCCACTTGATCCGTGGGACTCTGAGGAAGAATACTTCGGCTCCGATGAACAACCTCGAGACACGGTTCAATTGGAGCGCCAGGATGACAACGCGAAGCACTTAGAACTCGGTATTGAAGACAACAACGAATCTGTGCAAGGATTCAGCGACGATTACGGCGAAAGCCCAACTTTAGATGTGGCATCCAACGCACCATCTCACGGAGATGGACATCATTCACCAAAAGCCGATCTGCAGCATGGAGATATGGAGGAGATGAGCGAAAACAAAGTCTCAGAGACCTTGTCTGGAAACGCAGAGTCTGCACTTTCGAGAGGCAGGGATACGATAAAGACCATGTCTGAAGCCGCTTCCGATGGTATTACATCTGATGATCATGGTGATTCGGCGACATCTGAGTGTCACAAAAGTACTAGTGGGGATGATAGCTGTTCACCATTAAATGAATCAGGTACGAAAAGGGTAAGCTGCCCAGAGGAGCCTTCAATGTCCAGGTCTCAATCGAAGAGATCTCGAGTGCGCGAAGAAGCCAGCATACATGCACAGAAGTCCAAGAAATACTTTGTGCGAGCAAAACCATCGTTAGGATCTGCAGTGCACATTGCCAGCTCAAAGGTCAATGAGCGCAAAATTCCACCGAATGCTTCTAAGGAGAAAGGAGATGTATACGATTTTTCCGACGACGAAGAAAGCGAAGCGGCCCCAGTAAAGAAGGGGAAACCGGCAAAGAAAACAAAGACCAAGGGCAATGGCCCACAGACAAAAGGTAAGACGAATGGGAAGAACGGCATCGGTAAGCCCAAGGTCGATCACAGTAAATCCACGATTGTCAAGCAAGTTATCCCTACTAGGAGCAGTGAACGTGTAGCAGCTACCAAGACCAAGCTAAATATGCGCAAACTGAATAGCGCTGATGAGGAGGAGCTTTCTGATGAAAGAGAAAGTGGTCCTTCACAGCCCAATGTTTCTCGAAAACGAAAAGCGGTAGCAGGAGCCATTCCAGCCGATGGACAGGAAGTGGAAATATCTGCAGCAATTTCCGACCTAATCGACGTCCACCAGAACGAACAACTAGTCAGTGTTGAAGAACATGATGAAGAGGTGTCAAAATCAGTAGACGGTAACCCTGCACCAGTTGCAGACATAGATCAGAACGACATCGGCGATAACAAGCTGCCTAAACCTAAATCTGAACCCGAATCAGAGCTCAAACTTCAGCCGCGTGGAAGTCAAGATACCCAGACGAACAAGCGAGCTCACAAGAGCGCTGCTGCAAATTTCGCGGATAAGATGGCAGATATCCTTGAAAGCGAGGGAGATGGTTTCCAGATGTTTAGTACAGGAAATGAAGAACTGTCGAAGGATTCAGAAGTTCAAACGAATAGGTTACAAGCACCCCCTAGACCTCAAAAGATCAAGGCGAAATTGGCTTTGCAAGATCTACCCCAGGTTGACGGGCCGTCGTCGGTTGCAGATGCAAGGAGACCGGGAAGTTTCACTGAACTCGATGCAGAGGAAGGAGTGTCATTGAATGAGCAACAAATGCGGCCGGAAGAAGAAACGCAAAGAGCGTACGAACTTGACATCCAAGAAAACGTCGAGCATTCCAAGAAATCCAGTGAGGGCGCTGCATCTCCAATGAACGAGACGGCTGAAGAGGGCAAACAAGTTGAACCTCCAACAAGAAAATTAGATGAATATGTTGGAAGAGCGAACCGCAATCAGGCCATGGAAACGATTGACAAAGACAAAGATGTCAAGGCTGATCCGCTGCCGATCACTCCTGGAGTCAAAGAACCCGAACAGTCTGCGATAGTAACTCCTCGGAGACCTGGCCACCCAAGAGTTGCTAGAGAGTTCAAAGTCACTCCCATTATAAATGCGGTAGCTTTGAATGACGGAGATGGAGGCCATAAGGAACGCGAAGATCCTGCCGTGAGATCCTACGAAAGTGTTTCTGACGAGAAAAAACGGAAAGCAGATAGAAGCACAGGTGCACCATCGAAAAGAATTCGGCCCAATATGAGCCTGGAGAGCAATGATCCAACTGTTGCGCAGCGAAGTCTGCTCGGTGAAGTAGCGAACTCACTGGTGCAGCTTGAAACTAAGGGGAATGCTTTGTTAGATGAAAGCATCATTCGCAAGCCACATCTAATCCATTTCGACAAGACAGGAGCACGAAATCAAGGACTTTCTGTCGCATCCCAAAGATACACCACGCCGCAGCCTGATTCAAGATACCGAGAAGAGAACACGGAGAAGTCAAGAACGAATAAGGGTTCAGAAAATAAACGCAGAAGAAGATTCGATCATGATCAAGAAGAAGATGGCCCGCTTCCTTCCGAAAGTCCCCCAAGGAAACGTCAAAGTGTTAGTCCGGTACGGGTAGTCGCCTCAAGATCGCCGGACGTCAAGAGCAGTAGTCCACCTGCTCCTTCATCTAAATGTAGCTCGCAAGCGCCTAAAGTGGACCAATTCGGCAGTCCCATCGCACATAAATTGACAGACCGCATACTCAACATCCAGGAGAGATTACAGGAGCCCGCAGCAGCAAGCGGATTAAAGGATACGTCCGATCCCGCAACAGCCCCAGCCGATTCATCTGATCAAAGTACCCCCGAGGTCTTTGGACAACGATTTAAATTGGCAAGCATTACGAAAGCTCGTCCCGACCCGCCTGGTGATTTACCTGTAAGATATGTTCCCCATACGAAGACACAATACGGGTACGAGGGTATATTGACTATGGAGAGTGTTCAAGAAGAGAAGACGTTGCCAGATCCATTTGTTGAGAAGCTGGCCCATAATTCAAGCCACTTTACTGAGCGTTTGCGAGCTGGTACGTCGGCAGAAAAGAAGGGATTGAAATCGGGGAAGAAAGGAAGTTCAACGTCGAAGTCTGAGGTAGTAGATCCAGAGAAGAGACTTGTTGCATTTTCTTCCCCAAGCGCAGCGACCACGACTTCCTCGTCATCATCCGCCAGCCAGAGTGCTTCAAGAACCCCTATGGAACGCGACTCGGGTAGACAATGGGAATTAGCTGTGAGACCGCATTATCAGGATTATGCTGACGTCGTCCACCATATTGCCGATGAGATGGTGATTAGGCTGGCAAATGAAGAAGATGCTTCCATGCTTATTGTGCAACAATATGATGACAACGGAGCTAGAATCATCCACGGACTTGCAAAAGGAAGGGATGAAGAGAAGGCGAGGATCCAGCAAGCTCTTAATAGGAGGACCAATGATATGGCGAAAATGTGTTCCGAAGCTAGCGAGTTCATGAGAGAAGTCCAGAAAAGCCTGAAAAGTTCACCGGCCGAGGACTATGAACAAGCATGGCGAAAGAGGCAAGAAGACATCCAGAAACGAATCACAGCTGGCAGACATGCGACCGAATGACGAAAACATGGCTCATTGCATCAACTGGTTTTCATAGTCGCTGGGGCAAGCAACCATCTATATGACTTAGCCCAAAATTCGTACCTTACTAACTAGAATTTGCTTGTAAATTTTGGCTTGTATGCAGACTGATACAGAAGCGTATAGCAACTGGTATCGACTGTGTTTATATAGCTTCGCAGAATAAGTGTTTGAAATGAGAGGAATTATTGTCTAGATGTTGCTCTCCGATGAAAAATATCGTGTGGTTCTTGTCATACTCTAATCATTGTGTACTGTACGTAGCTAGCTCACAAGCCCCAAAAATGACGATGTCCGAACTTCGCCAGGGATGACCTTTCGACCCCACACTTCAACTCACAGCCCAGATTCCAGAACAGAGAATCTCCTCCTGCTGAATATACTTGATAGCTACAAACCCCAAAGGTTAAATAAATCACGAGGAAAGAATCAACTGCAGAACTCGATCGCTTTGCCCCCAAGAAGAGTCGCGCCAGCTCATTATAGAAGACCATACCACTCACGCTGCACGTATCTCTGTTGGACACCAAAGTCGCCGCATCGCGAAACCGAAATTCCCTTTTCACGGTATCGACGGACGATTCATTACAACCCTAGCACGAATACCGGCGACAAATAGCGTGTTTCGAGTTTATACGACAGTGAAGGAGATATGCCACATCCATTTGGCGGAAGAGTATCCAAGCATTTTGGAAATTCTGTAGGTGCCTATTCCTCATTTCCCACGGTCAATGGGTTGGGGCATTACACACTTTCGAGCCTCTCGCAGACTTAAACTAACTAGATCTTGTTATTTCAACAGCTCGCCCCAGAAGATCCATATCTGAGTTGTAAGTTTGTGCTTTAGCCCTCTTCCGAGGGCCTGCGGACTCGTGGCGTTTGCTAATTCTCGGTAGATTATGATTGTAGATGTACGTTGTTTCTATAGCCGCGACGCAGGAATTGAGAGACTGAGGGGTTTTTATATCGAGGACTGCGAGACTGATCCTATGCGATAGTGACCAAGGAGGATGTAGACACTCTGAAGAGTGACTGGCTCACGGACAATGTAGGTCTACTTGCAACGCAGTCGACGTCTAGGCATTCACTAACCTCTCACTACAGACCATCGCCTTCTGGGAGGAGTACGTACCAATACACCTTCATTTCCGGGCTTACGTTAGAGAACCTCACTGACCGGTCAAAATCAGATACCTCGAAAACGAGACCCTCAAGAAATACCCCTCTTCGAATATCGTCCTCCTCCGTCCATCCATGGCCTTCATGCTCATGCAAACCCCAAACCCTCTCGACCTGAAACAGGCTCTACCCGACTTCAGCAAAACAACCCACATCTTCCTCCCAATAAACGATAACCGGAATGTCTCCGTGGCCGAAGGCGGCTCCCACTGGTCGCTTCTCCTCGTCTCCGTTATTGACGGCGTAGCATTCCACTATGATTCGCTGTCGCCCTCGAATTGGAACGAGGCGGAGGTTACCGCGCGGAAGTTATCGCATCTACTGGGCAAACCGTTGACGTTCCTAAATCTGAGCGATTCGCCGCAGCAGGAGAATAGTAATGATTGTGGAGTCTATGTCTGCATTGTCATGAGGCACCTGCTGCTAAAGAGGTTGTTGAGCGCGAATGCGAAGGAGAAGGTTAGTATGAGCATGGGGGGAAAACTGGTAGATGCGCCGGGTGGTAGGAAGGAAATGTTAAGGATTATTGAGGGATACAGGAAGGAAGGAGAACGAAGGAGATCGTAAGTTTGCCGTCTCAAATTTGCTGCATCTTCTGCAGTTTTGCAGCCTGTCAAGACTTGGATTTGTGCTAACTCACGCTGTCAATAGCCACGACGAAAGCCGCAGCTCATCGCCCTTCCCACGATCGTCGGCTCCACGCAGTCCTCCGCGAATCGATTCATGACCACGGATATGAAATGGCGTTCACGGATAAATCACAGGTGGAATTTCCAGCGAGATCTGTTACTTTTTCTTTTATGGCTGGGTGGCAACATGGTAAATTACCAATGACCTTCGAAATGGAGTTCAGTGAAGTTTGCAATAGCGGAATCTGATAAACGGACAAGTATTTGCATATGCATACATGCTGTAAGCACAGCAAGACCCTAGCATGAGTGTTATTGTGCTGGCAGATGGAAAGAGAGGGAAATAGAGCTTCCGAGGTGCAGAGCTATATAATCGAAATGCATAATAAAACATTACCACCAGTTCGGGTGTTTACATAAATACGCAGGACATGCCATACGCTTTATACTGGACTATTTATTATTCATCAAATAGTATCAGCTAGCCCTTCTTCGCCGTGCCATTCCCATTTGCACATTCTTGCAGCAGCTTCTTATGACTCTCCATTGCACTCTTACAGAACCCCTCAATATCCTTCACACTCTGCGTCTCCCACTTCCCATCCTCCCCTCCATCAAACACCTCCATGCTAAACCAACCTCTAAAGCCCGTCCCCAGCACCGCACGCGCCACCTCCACCACCGGCAAGTATCCACCGTTGAATGGATATGGCCTATAATCGTGACTCCACTTCCCTCGCGCACGCATGTCCTCTTTCGGATTCTGCGTCTCGGGAATAGGCTCGAGCGGTTTGTACGCGTCGGAGATTTGGAGCAGATAGATTTTCTCGGCGGGAATGGACTGTGTGAGGTGGTGGAGGGAGTGCTCTAAGTTCATGTGCAGTTTGTGTTGGGTTCCTTGGTGGGAGATGAGGCCTGAGGGAGTGGTAGGGTCGCCATATTCGCCGCCGGCGGTTTGGAAGGTGTCGAGACAGAGGCCGATGTTGGGCCGGTCGACGAATTGCACGATTTCCCAGACTTCTTTCCAGGTGGGTGCCACGGTTGCCCAGCACCTGTAGTTTAGTTTGGTTAGAGGACATACAAGATATTGTAGCTTAGGCTGGGAGAGTAATAGAAACATACCAGTTCTCGTATGCAAGCCGGTAATTATGCTCGGCAAGCATGTCTGCCAGTTCGCGCAAGTCTGACGCAAGGACTTTGAAATCTGTCGAGATTCCAACAGAGTCTGTAGAGCCCACTTGCAACATATCTGTGCCCACAGCTCCCATGATCTTGATCCAGCCTCTCGCCCTTTCAAAGGCGTCTTTCCTCTCAGCTGATCCCTCTGGCCAGCCCTCGAAGTTTGAGAAGGGTTGGAGCATCATGATTTGTAGCTTGTTTTGTTGGCATAATTTCTTGACTTCTTGGCCGGCGGAACATAGTGAATCATAATCATTTTCTTGGATTTCTTTTTTGTGGAAGGTGCTTGCGAAAGAGAGGAGGTCCGGGAAGCCTAGCTCAATGGCTTGAAAACCGGCTTTGGATATGGCTGATAGCTTGTCCGGCAAGGGCGTGTCAGACGTCCCGACCGAAACTGTGGCGAACGACGTCGGGATTGTGGAAAGCGATTCTTTTGCGATTGATGCCATCTTGTATGTGTGAACTGGGTAGAGTGAACGGTTGAGTCGGAAGCCGAAGAATGAGGACGATATTTGGAGTTTCTACAAGATGTGACGTCAGGTCGTGTGGTGGGGCATTATCACACGTGATAGTCTTTTGCAGAGGAAGGTTCGGGCTCATTCGGAGCATATTGCTGTTTCTCTTTGTCAGAATTCGAAACGAGTGTTGGGTGACATAGAGTTGTGGGGAGAGGTCGTTGTTTGGCTTCTGCGAAGACATCATCGTATGCACGATACACGATTCGTGCATGCCGAGGCACTGTCACCTTGGGATCGTTGAAACAAGAACTTTTTTCTAATATCAAAGAGCTTATGAATTCAATGAAACGTTTCTAGAAAAGATGAAGAAGAACATACCATACTTGTGGTAATTGGGTATCTTAGAGTAGCAACTGTAAAGCAAAATGACCGGCAATTTTGTGCATAGGCTCAAGCCTTCTTGAACTCCTCCTTCTGCTCCATAGTTTGTGAGATGAATCCTCTCAAAGCAGCCCATCTACTCGATGTCGCAGAAACTGCAGCGTTTTCCCCATCACTCGTGGTCGCAGTCTCGGTCTTGGACTCGGAGCTCCCAACCAATTGTGCCATGTTCTTGCCGAACCTTTCTCTCTCCATCGCCTCAAGCTTTTCCCTCCTCTTCGTCGCCCCCGGTCTACTCTTCATACTCTTTTGCTTAATCTTGCCACTTTCTCCTCTGCTAATCTTATCCAAGCCCTCTCCGTCAAAGTCTGGTAGTGCATCTGCGAGACTCTCTAATGTGGTTACTAATTTCTTGTTTGGTCGTCTGCGTTTGAGAGGCTTGCTGTGGGCTTTTTCGATGCGATTGACAAGAGCCGAATGCTTGATTATGCGTTTGTCTTTCTTGGAGTTTATGAAGGAATCCGATATGATAGCACCCTCACGATGCTTTGGAGGAACATAGACTCCCGACCCGGATTTCGAGGCCTTGGATCGTATAGAGGTGCGTTTGCTAGGTGCGGTGGGCGCCTGGTTGACTGATTAGCTTTTTGGTTCTGAGAGACATAGATGATACAGAACCTACCATGATTGCTTATATGGTGACCTAAAATCTAAAATTGATCGAGCGCAAAATAGTTGTTCGATAGATGTGTAAAAGGCAGAAATCTTGTGGTTGAAATTTCAATGCTGATTGCACAAGCGAAACTGGTGAACCAAAAAAAAGTTGTGCAATTTTTGATGTGGCTTTCATAACTACCCACACCCCAACATCACATCCCAAATTCAAAATGGACTCGGTGCAACAGAGGGCTGAAGCTTTGCGGCGCCAAATTGCTGAGACTGAATCTGAGCTTGCCTTCCTCAAATTACAGCTTTCAAATATTGAAGGAAAAGTTTCTGCGAAGGAAGCTACGGATCCTTGTGCAGTTCCTGAGGAGGAGGATCCCGTGACTCATGCAGTATGGCCTCTAAGTTTAGAGGAATACAAACGATACGGAAGACAGATGATTGTGCCTGACATTGGAATTCAAGGTTCTTTATCTCTATTTATATCGCTTGGAAATATATGCTGAACATAAATCCAGGCCAACTACGACTTAAATCTGCCTCTGTACTCATAGTTGGAGGCGGGGGGTTGGGATGTCCAGCTGCTGCGTACATAGCCGGTGCAGGAGTTGGTACTATTGGTATAGTGGATGGTGATACTGTGGAAGAGTCAAATCTCCATCGTCAGATTCTTCACAATATGTACAAAGTTGGCGTCAACAAAGCTGCTAGTATTGCTCGATATGTTTCATCGTATGAATCCTTCATTGTCAATAGAAGACAATTTTATCTGACCATATCTAGACTGAACCCGGAAATTCAAACCAATATCTATCAAACGCATCTAACACCTCAAAATGCTGAAGACATAGTTCAAATGTATGACTTAGTCCTCGACTGCACCGATCATCCTACCTCTCGCTATCTCATCTCCGACATCTGCGTCTTGCTCCAGAAACCCCTGATATCTGCTTCTGCACTCCGCACTGATGGCCAGTTAATCGTCCTAAATCATCCAGCACTTCCTGTGGGTAACATGTCAGGTGGCCCCTGTTATCGCTGCGTGTTCCCAAAACCACCACCACCAGAAAGTGTGGTAAGTTGTGGTGACGGAGGCATTATTGGGCCAGTGGTGGGCACCATGGGTGTATTGCAAGCTCTGGAAGCAATCAAATTCATTGCATCTGGTAAGCTAAAGGTTGTTCAGCAGGAGGAAGGTAAAACGAATCCAACCTCGATGTTATTGTTTTCCACGAATAGCACCCCACCGTTCAGGAATGTTCGCTTGAGGGCCAGAAGACCAATGTGTTTCGCTTGTTCAAAGCAAGCAGAATTGTCACGAGATTCATTGAAGTCGGGTTCGTTGGATTATGTCTTATTTTGTGGCGTAACGAACCCGGTTGCACTGCTAGGAGCCGATGAGAGAGTCGAGGCTAGAGAGTATGAGAATATGAGGAAGAGTGAGGAGAAGGAACATCTTTTGATTGATGTTAGAGAAAAGGTGCAATTTGATATCTGTAATATCAAGGGCTCCGTGAACGTTCCATTCTCTTCGCTTCAAGGATCTAAGAATCCAAACCAGGAAGGGAAGCCATCATGGCTACCTGAGACACTCCCTTCGGACGCCCCGATATATGTAGTTTGCAGATTAGGCAATGATTCCCAAGTCGTAACGAAGAAGTTGAAGGAGATGGGACTGGACGAAGAAGGCAAAAGATACATTGGAGATGTCAAGGGAGGGATACGAGCTTGGAAAGCACAAGTAGACAGTTCATGGCCTGAATATTAGAAATACAATTTGGGGACTGTATAAGAGAGGTTTGGTATTGTATACTAGACCTGCGAGACCTGCTAGGTCCGTTACATGAGGGAGAGGTCCACTCAACGCCGTTTGCAATAATACAAGTACCAAAACTGTTTGCATGAAAGATAATATCCTTACAACCTTGCCTTCCTACCATTTCCCGCAACCTCGTGAGTTTTACACATATGTTTGTCTTTTCTTGTTGAACGCTCTTTGGTCTTTTAGCCATTGTCTATACCCCGCTACGCTAGAGATCTTCTCGCCGTAATAATCTAGCAATAGTATTAGCATATCGCTGGGAATGAAAACTGAAGAAGCAATTATGTCATACCTGGTACAGGGTTTGCCATCGACGACGCACTCGGGTCGACTCTGTATTTCTTCACTCGAGCATAAAACTCCTTCTCCTTAGCATCCATCTGCTGTCTGAACTTCCGATTCTTTAGGTTGAACGCCGCAGTTCCAAGAATTGGTCCCGTCAACCAGCCCACCCCACCACAAGTAAAGGTTATCAGACCCAGCGTGATGAAGGGATCCAATGGAACCTGGCTGACCAAAGCATCCATATCAGCCCGGGTAAGTATTTGCGCACCCACCATGAATCCTCCGAACGACGTGCCGATAGAAGACCCCAGCTGGAACCATCGTCGAGTGCGGCGGAGCTTGAAGAATGTATTCCAGTCTAAGAGCTCTGTTTGCGAAGATGTTTGTGGCGAGCTCTGCGTAGAGGATGAAGGTGTGCTGATGGAGGAGGCGGGGCGGATCGATTGAGGGGTAGGCTTGAATGAGACATTGCGCTTGTAAAGAGGAACTCGGCGTCGCGAGCTAGAGGGCGATGAGGTATCTTGTGTACGAAGAGGGGTAGGTGACGCAGTATGGTACGTGCTTGTGGTTATTAGTGAAGGTTGTATTCGACATCCTATTGTCGCAACTCGGAGTGGGGGTGCTGTATGCAGCATTTTGTTAGGATGAGAGATTGATATTGTGACGCTTCTGCGATGTGAAGAGAGGTCGCGAGTGTATGAAGAGCAGAGCTTCAACTTCGTGCTTGGATAATTCCAAATTTGGTTAGCGCCATGAGTTCATGGAACAAGATTTCGATCCGTAATGATGCACTTCTTCTGAATATTTATACAGGATTTCAATATCACGACCATATAATTTATTCAGTTGTAGAACAGTCTATTGGTTTCCCCTTTACAACAATTGGAAAAAACAATTCATCGTGCTGGTAAACTGTACTGAACTGTTTTGACACGATTTCAGAGAAATTCTAGAAGACGAGAATGCCGGAATCGGAAAAACTATGGTCCCTACTGTAGAAGCTCATGACGCTCATGCGACGGGCAATACTTGAGCAGTTGTCTACTGTAGCGTATGCTTTTTCCAATTTTGAAGAGTGAAGTGGGCATCGCCAACGCTAACCCATCGTTTCTCCATCCATTGTCCTTCGCCCACATAGCGAAAGGCCAGCAGGGCAACATGGCACCAGGAGTACTTTCTGGAACGATGGAAGCTACATGATCTTCGAATACATCTACCAGGCAGGTGGTGATGGGCACAGTCACTACCATTAAGCCGAGACCGAGCATCAATATGCCAAGTATAGGCACGAACCAGAAGACACGATATTTGGGTCCATCCGTACAAGAAGAGCCTCATTGGCATCACGAAGCAGTCAAAGATAACCAAGGGTAGACGATCTTCTGACCCACTATCTCGTCCAATATCTCTTGCTCTTCTTTGTATATGACGATCGAACATCGTTTCGCATAGAGCGATAGGACTAGTATTTTCAGTATTTTGTATACGCCCCAGTATAGTGAGACGTATGGATTCTTAAGGATATATCCTCAGTAATATATATTCGATTCTATATCACTGATAATATATAGTTTCAGTTGAAAACATCACTAATATTGATAATATACTGAAATACTGGAATGTAGAACATCCCTAAGAGCTCAAGAATTTGAACTTCCTAATTAGGTAATTGTGAAGCCAGAGAGGGTAAAACCCCATAGTCCCCCTGGCCACTTTCTCCCTCCCTTAAGGAGTTGTAGAACACTAGTACCGCAATATAGCTACTAGGTAAGGGGCAACTAGACAAACACTATTGGGCAAAGTACTTATAGTTCCTAATTAGGTAACCCTGGTATATTCCATCGAGTATTCCAGTATTTCAGTATATCCTCAATATTACTCAGTTTAGCCTATATATACGGATGTATATGGTACTGACGATTCTATATACGGATGTAATTAGTATGCCTGTGATATTAGCTATTGTAATACGGCCGTATACTACTTCATCACTGGTCATGACCCAGTATAAAATTCCATATATTAAAGTTATATAGAGCAAAACGACGAGCAGTGCCAAGGACCTGAAAAGCACTTTTGCACGCCGAAGTATGGCTTCTCTTAGGAGACTTATGACCCCTAGGTATCCACGGATGCTTTGATGTGAGGACTGATTACCAATGGTCTTTCGAACGCCCTGTGTTTCTTTTCCCGGAATTTTTGCACAATGGTCTTACCATACGTCTTTCGCCCAATCGTACAGGTTCCTGCGATGATGGCGACTATTCAGGAATCTTATCTCCAGCTAACTGCTGCTGACATATAACCCCCTATAACGTGTCTTTCGATGACGCCTAGGAAAGGAGCTAGCTTCATAGTGGTCATAGGTCTTCCTCGCTGCTTCGGGGCAAACATATCACCCAAGATGGCCAGATCAAGCGATTGGCAAGCTACGGCGAGTCAAGTCAGAGCTCGGAAGGCAATCGCCATGGAGATATCGGTGCTCACACCATCAACAATTGAGGAAATGGCGGTGACCTAAGGCTCTAATATTCTTCCACCATCTTGTTCGATCTAATAATGGCCGTCGCGGAGTTTGTTGTTAGGGCCCAACACTTGGATACATGACCTAAATCAATCAAGGTTCGCACTAGAAGTCGTCCCGCTTTCTCAAGTGGATCTACCGGCTTGGAGTTCGTATCTGGAGCACGCTTTTGATTACATATCAGGTAGCCCTGCATATAAGCCTATATTTCGTAATGCATTCGATGCGAGCTAGTTCTTCAGCAAGTATGTCGGGTACTGTAGAAGCTACTGATCTATGATTCGCATAAAAGCGTCGAAGATCCAACTTGACATAGCTGATTGGCGCATATATTTTTCGCTTGGCAGTAATTGTATGCTAACAATCATCACTTATTGGTATTGAAAATGTCGTGTATTTGCGCCATTTTCCCCTAATAAAGACTATTTAGTGGGTCAGGGGTAGGGAGTTAGGGGTCGTGGGGGTGAGTAGGGCGGGTGTTTATCTGTGGGGTTCAAATCCTTCGCTGTCCTCCGCTCTATCCAATCTAGGCGTGATGCAAAACTTGAGATAGAGGCAAGTTAGTAGATATTACTCGATAAACTCTCTTGTTCTGCTCCCTGGTTGTGTCCACTAAATAACCTTTATCCCGGGTACGAAGTAAACTAACCCGACTTGATGGAGAGGAAAGATTCCTTCTCCATGTTAGTGTTGCAGCAACATCGAGGCGCGAGGCAACATGCAATTCGACAAGACACAGGTCCCTCTGTCCTCGTGGCTAGAGGCTTCAAAGCCAGTAGATCGATGATATGCTGAGCATAGTTGCTACTTCCGGGGCAGTCACCTCGTTGATGCTCAATCTCTTCATGCATGTCAGTTTCTACGTACGCTTCCATTCATGTCACATGGTAGTTCGCCTTGGTAATCTGGGCTTCTTAAACCCCAGAAAGTTTGCACATTCTTGTGCATTCTTTAGCGTCCGTAGCTCATATACTAGATTGGCTATGAATAATCTAAGCGGGCTCGGGCTTGGGCTCGTGATATGATTTCGGGTCACAATAGCAGGTTCTATTCTACCTAATCAGACAAAGAGCATTTTCACCGAACACACCGAACACGATGTACATTCCAAAACTTCTTGAAGTTATCGTATAGCTGCTACTAGGCGCAGTTGGCACCGCTCTTCCAGTCAAAGAGTCGCCTGTGGTGCGAACAGCTCCAGACACAGATGCTGAGAATCCTAACCTCTGTGCGCTTGGTCAGGCGGATTTACCCGCTCTGTTATTGTATACTCCAGGTCGAAGTAAACCAATAAAGTTTATCTCATCGCTAGTAAGATTAGAATCTTGTTGGTTTACGATGCTCTGACGACGGATTGCTGAGTATGTGATTCTCAAGACCCGAGTCCCGGTTCTGATGGGAAAACTTTGTTGAGCGGAAATATTAAGTCAGCATTGGAAGGGCAACATAGTGGCATGTTCAGGCGGGGAGTTCCAAAACCCAGGGGAGTTGCATTTGCGTTTAATTTGTGGATTCAGAAAATCTCAATCTCAATCTCAATCCGCAATCGATTGATTTCCTGGCTTTATTTCGCATATACGTGATAATATACCTTTCCTAGGGGAAGTTTGTGTGGTGGCTTGTTGTCCTTGTAGCTAAGCAAGCTGAATTCAAGTGGCCAGAACGCCCTGTTTTGCTCCACTTTAGCAGTTCTACGTACTGGACTCCCTGGTTCCACTTCCCTGCTTAACCGACCATGTAACTTTATCCTCGGAAGAGGATATGAAGGCTTGTTTGAAGTCCTCAGCATGGTATTTGCTGTATTAATGTTCTCGGCTTGCTTCAATGAGAGTCTGTCTCAAGCCTTATGATGTATGATATCTCACACTACTGGTTACCTTCGGAAACCCATCAAGAGTGCTATATAGACCTATCAATCTACATTTTACAGAGTCATGCAAAGTACACAGCCGTTACTCCCGAGCTACCATCCCGTTCTAGCCGCTATTCATTCATTCAGAAGCCTTATGATATGAGTGGACATTCATGCACAGTCGTTCGGCGGCAGAGCATCAACTGCTGCCACTCCTAGACTATTGTTTTCCACGAGGTATTCTTGAAAGATGGGATCCGGAACTACACCGTCCATTGCCACCACCATCGAAATCATCGCTTGGTTTTTACTCGTTGTTTCGGTTTTCGCAACCTTTGCTCGTGTGGCTACCAAATGGGCGCTCAACAAAGCTTTCAACTGGGACGATATGGCATGTGTAATATCATTGGTAACTTCCCATTTCCGGCCATGGTGAGTAAAGTTCAAACATGATTCTAACCAATTCCAGGCTTTGAACATTGGTGCAGGTGTAGCTGTTTCCATGGTAGCAGAAAACGGATTGGGAAAGGATGAGGCAACACTCAGTAAATCGTCGCTGCAGATATTCCAGAAGGTGAATTGATGCTCATAAAACTCACTGTACTCTGGGCTAACGAGTTCAGAGCATGTACGCCCTGGAGCTTCTGCATATGGGGACATTGTGTTTCGCCAAACTATCCATCATTCTTTTGCTACGATTGATCTCTCCAGGCCAGCAGCACCAGAGACTCGGCGTTGCATTGGCAGCTTTCATTGTTGTATGTGGTGTCTTATCAAGTTTGCTTGTAGGATTGCAATGCAAGACACCAGAGGTCTGGCGGATAATCGATGGGAGCTGCTTCAATAGAGTATGTCACCCAACTCGACACACATCATATATTGCGATGAGTTAACGATATTTAGGTGGCATTTTGGAGGTGTGTTGGAGCGATGAATGTGGCTGCAGATGCTGGCCTCATTGCTCTGCCGGTTCTCATCGTCTACAGACTACAAATGAGTTGGAAGAAGAAGGTGGCTGTACTCAGCTGTTTTGGCGCCAGAAGCTTGTACGCGCCCCTTTCCCGGAACTGGTCGAGTTTACTCTAACAAAAGTCTAGAGACATAGTGATTAATGCTTGCCAACTAGCATACAGCGGGGATCTACAATCGAAAAACATTACCCTAGATGTTGGGCCTTGGATACTTTGCGCACAGTTGATGCAGACCACCAGCATAATTACTTCATGCATTCCGTATCTTCGGCCCTTACTCGAACCCTTCCCTTCAGTCATGATGGTGAGCGACGACATAAGCCGACACAAACTATCTTCACGAAACGCGGAGGAGTACAGCAAACGGCCCGATCATAGCTATGTACTGCGTGATGTGAACAAGGGTACAAGATCAGAATCGCCATCACATCGTACTGACATTGAGATCAACGATTTCGGAAACAACGCATTGCCAGAGTTCGATAGCCGAGTGCTTCTCAATAAGTCTCACAGAACATATGCCGGCGATGAACTTTCAATTGTCGACAACCAATCGCATCATAGTAGTGAGAGGAGTCACAGCCGAATCATCAAAGCTACGACTACTATCGAAATTAGTTAGCATGACAGAACTACCGAGGAGAACTTCCAGGGATAGACAAGGGGGTTACATTGATAATCCGGAGGCTTTTGGAGGTTGTTAGTTGAAGATCAAGCCAAGCTCATTCGTTGTCATCAAGTTCCCGACAGTCTGGATAGATTACGGCCAAGTCATCATATACTTATTACTTACTCAATGGCGAAGCGTACTGTTCATTTTGAAGGCATGTAATCGACATTGTGTTGTATGAGCCGGTCTATACGGGCGGCATAGTATAGGGTATTTTGCTTGACTATTCAGGGGCTTTACGAAAATACCGTACGATCTTTCGGGGAAAATTCGGACATGGGTTGGAATTTTAGGTTTGCGGGGGTTCACACTTCCAAGTAAACTTTAAATGGCCCCCTAAAATAAATGGCACTCACAAAATCGGATTTTATCAACTCTGTAAAAAGTTATACTTTTCAATATATCATAATAAATATAAGTATTTAATCTCAAATTTGTACTATACGGTGTTGCGTAGAAAATTGTATCCTCAGTTCCCATAGTAAATTTAGCTGGGGTAAGAATTTGTGAGTGCCATTTATTCTGTCAACAGCGAGACAGGTAAGTACTCTCGGGCGGAAGCACGTCCCAGTTCATCAACAAACACGGCTGTTATCACTCAACCCTTGACTCGTAAACGCATGGTTTCTATATACATGTTGCATTATCAGCCGATGGAATATCTTGATGGGGATACCGCAACATGATTCCGGGATCCATGTGTACTTCGCACCCCGTCTTCGTTCCAGGCTTCCAGGTAGTTTAGCAAGTATCCTGCCGAAAGCAGCCTAGGTCTAGAACCGAAGGCAGGAATACAACCATTCATTTCTAAGCTTACGCGTTTCCATCGTCTTTTCGTCTCTTTGCAGGGTGCTTGGAGTGGCATTCGATCATGTCCACTCACTCTATCGGCCATGGGATGTCTGTAAAGGTACGATCCTTTCATTCATACATCCAACGATTCTTGGTCTCAGGAACTGATCACTTCCTCATTAGCAATAACGACGTCGGAGAAACAACGAACTCAATATCGGTCAAGGAACCTTTTCATTGGCTCTGACTATACGGCTCGTATCGAATCGAAGATGGACTTTAATTCAGTCACATATGAGATGCATACAATAGATTCTAAAGGTCTACGCAACCGCGCTGTTCTTCGTGATATCGAGGGTCGTCAGGTTGAAGATGAAGATACCTTGGCACTGGCAAGGTCCGGAAAGAAGCAAATCTTGAAGGTAAGCTGTCAGACCCTTCCCTCCTCACCAGTGGTCTGATCCATATCAGCGCAGATTCGGCTTCATCAGCGTCCTCGGTTTCGCTTGTACTTTGATGAACACATGGGAAGGTGTATTGACGTGAGCTTTCCATTCCAATCTTATTTTCAACATCCTTTTAGCTAATACTCTCAGCACATTCTTGTTAGGTTATCAAAAGTACGTAGATCAGAACTAAAATGAAGTCATCGATTTCCAACCAAAAATTGTAGTGGCGGACCTGCTGGACTCATTTACGGCTTCTTCCTGACTTGGGTTGGGACCTCTTGTGTTTTCATGACACTTGGTGAGCTCACCTCCATGACTCCGACAGCGGGAGGGCAGTATCACTACGTGTATGTCTTGGCACCCCCTTCAACGAGGAGATTTCTGAGCTACGTGACTGGTAAGTCTTCGGACCAAGCTTTCGAGGAGTAAATAAAGTGTTAATGTGTTTCAGGATGGATGACGGTCGCCGGATGGACAGCTACTCTCGCAACTGCTAGCTATTTTGTTTCCAGTGTCATCCAAGGACTAATAGTTCTATGTAACCCATCATATAGCTTGGTTGGGTGGCAAGGAACTTTGTTATACTGGGCAGTAATTGCGCTTACCATGAGCGTCAATACGGTATTCAGTAGGATACTACCAGCCATAGAATCCACCGTGTTAGTTTTACATATCCTTGGATTCTTCGCAGTTATCATTCCGCTGGTGAGGTTAGCCCCTCATACAGATTCGCATGAAATCTGGACACATTTTATCAACAGTGGATGGAGTACTATGGGCTTGGCTTTCTTCGTCGGGCTGGAGGGCGTTACAGCACCGTTCGTTGGTACGTTTTGCTGAATTATATCTAAGATCCGCCATTTCTAACTCTTGTTCTAGGTACCGATGGCGCTATTCATGTAGGACTTAGCCTCAAGCCATTTTCGTCGATTCTTACTGATCAAACCCATCAATAGATGTCCGAAGAAATCAAAGGTGCAGCGAGAACGGTCCCAAGAGCCATGGTAAGCTCCATCATGATAAATGGTATCCTCGGATTTGGTATGCTGTTAGCAATCCTGTATTGTCAAGGAGATATCTCCGCTGCAGCTGCGTCACCCACCGGCTATCCTTTCATTGCCATATTTGCTAGCGGTGTACAGTCGATCGCTGCTGCGACTGTTATGATCAGTATCGTTGTCTTCATGGCCTGGTGCAATGCAATAGGTGCTTTAGCTTCAGCGAGTCGCATGATGTGGGCTTTTGCCCGAGACAAGGGCTTGCCATTTTCTCCAACTTTATCAAAGGTAACCTACCAATTGAGCAAAGACTTTGTAATACTTTCCTGACATGGACTAGGTACAAGACCAATCCTCGCTTCCAATGGCAGCGGTCTTGGTTGTCTCTGTTTCGGCTTCGCTTTTAGGACTCATCAACATCGAATCTACCACCGTGTTCAACGATGTCATTTCGCTTGCGCTGGAAGGGCTTTTCTCATCTTACCTCATCGCATTATGCTTACTTCTCTGGCGTCGTGTCCGAGGTGATATAGCTGAAGAGAGTGACTCTCCTGAGGTTATACAGGAAGAGTCGCTGCAGTCCGACAAGCAACTTCGATGGGGCCCGTGGAGGATTAGAGGTCTCTTAGGAGTGATCACTAATTTTGTCGGTTGTGTATATCTTTTCATCATGGTCACCTTCTGCTTCTGGCCAGCCATTTTACCGGTTACTCCAGCAAATATGAACTATAGCTCACTAATCTGGGGTTTTGTCGTCATTTTTAGCGTTGTTTATTATATTTTTTGGGCTCGAAAAATTTATGAAGGGCCGGTGGTTGAGGTGGGGGTCTTCGCTGCATAAGACAACAATGATAGATATCCTTAAATCCGATTTTATAAACAAATTTACAGTTGTGTAAATGGACTGGAATGTCATGAATAGACCCAATGATGGTGTCGTCAAACATGGGGTCCTTTGTGGGAGGCAATGGTTGCGTGCAAGAGCTAGAATCTAGGTGCAGCCGAGGTAATAGATAGGATGCGAATCATCTTGGCGGCTAGACGAATTTTCTTCTTGCAACTTATCATCAAAACTGCGGGACTCGATAGGCCAGATCGATGGTGGTTGCGCTATGGTCGTACGAACGATCGCAGAGATGTGTGCGAAGAGTTTCGCGGAACATATCAAGAAATTAGTCGTCATCGCCACACAAGGGCTCGAGGTTTGGTTTTGGAGGGATACGTGAGTTATATATGTTTGTGTGATATCCAAAGTTGGAGATCGAATTGGAAATGAACTATTTCAGACTTTAATTGGAATGAGGGGAAAAAGTGTGTGTATTAATATGCAAATAATATCTTCATATGTAATTGCTTGATATTTCCACTTTCATTGTGCGATAGGAAAAAAACAAGCCTAGCTGATCTAGTAAGCGGAGGATGTATTGCCCTGGGACTTTAGAAACGTCTTGAGATTTGCTAGCGTCTCTATGTTCAGATCGTCGGTTGGAGCTGGGTCGAAGAGCCCTCTTTTGATAAGCATGTCCAAGCTACTAAATACGTTTCTTAGGACGTCGAATTGCTTATTCTGCTCCGCTTTCTTGATGGCGGCGATTGTAGGTCGGCAGCCACGCGCAATCATATTGAGCACCAGTCTTCCTTGGTTCATATTCATAGCAATCTCCAATGGCGTCTTTCGCAGACCTTGAAAGTCGCTTTTGCTTACAATTAGAGCAGCGTCAATCAAGATTTCTGCAACATCAACCCGGCCTTGCGAGACGGCCAAGTCGAATGTGGACAAGGCGTCCAGGTTCTTTTCTTCCATCCGTGTTTTGAGTAGTTGTTCGATCTGTTGAGCATAATGATCATTCTGGTTATTCTCCCTCATTCTAAAGTCGAGCTTGATTAGGCTGAAAAGAGGATCAGGTAGGGTGACTGGCTGTCCTAAAGCTTCCCTAATTGAGTCGAAAGTATCTTGAATCGGAATAACGTATCCGGGAAAGTCCTCCCATCCCAGCGGCTGAGAAACATACCCGTAGACAACCTTCATGGTTTTGTCTACAACCAGAGCCCCGGGACTGATTGACAATGGAGTATGACCAAGCAACGAGAAGCTATGAGCGTTGGCCATGGCATGATCTCCGTTTTTTATAATAAAGCCGCTATTAAATGTCATTCTACTTTCGGTCACAACGAGTTTCTCACATATTATGAGCACTTCAGCGTAATATCCGCCTTCGTCCCTACGTCGAGACTCTGTTATGAGCTGAAGTGGCTTGGAATCATTTTGCATGTCCAACAAATTTGGGAGCTCGAATTTTTCGTCATTTAGTTCGACCAGTGCCCACCTATAATCCGCTCTGTACTTATAACGACGCACAAAGGGCTCCAAGACACCAATTTCTTCCCAAGCTTGGCTCTCCTGATCCTTGATCTCTTGATTCCGCGAATAAGTTTTCGATTTACGGTACTTCTTGCTGGCGTCGTATCCAAAAAGCTTCTTCGCCCATTTCCTAGTCTTAAACTCAATTGGGAAATATTCTGCAAAGACGGCTGTCGATTCTTCCCTATATTCATTCTCCTTGTTGGTCTGTAGATCGCTACCTAGATACTGATCACGGAGATCATCTATAGTAAGACCATCCAATTTATCCCCAACACTAACAATGAGTGAAAAAGTGCTCGTCCGATTTCCGTACTTCAGCGATGATCTACACATAGTGACAGGAGAATTAAGATGGCCTTGAATAGGTCCTCCAGCTCTCATGGGCTCGAGTTCCAACGGATCAATAGGTTCATCTGGTGTAGGTGTATCGGGGCGACGCGCGCAAGTCAGTTTGATGCTGGGAAAAGGCATATTTGCTCTGTTTTCAATCGCCGAATCCTTGATTCAGTTTCCTCTCGCTTGGCGCTCCGGAGTTGTAAATGAAGATGGAAGTTGCGAAAAGCTGGTCTTGCATGCAGAGCCGTTGCGGGTCGAAGTGGAACAAGTAGATGAATTGTTTCTGTTGGAAGGTATTATATAATGAATATATAATACTCGTTGACTAGTTGTTTTCGTTCCCTTTGGGCCTTGACAAAGGCCTAAGTTTCCAAAACAATGATTGTATAAACAAAGCAATCAACTCACTAGTCTTACATGCTTCAGAACAACGATAGTCACTAACCTAAATGTTTTGTAGTGGCTGATGGCGTACAATTTAACACTGAAGGAAGTAGCTTGTAGGTTGTATGATCGTGTAGGTTAGGGTTTTTGGGACTAGCCAGCTCGTATGAATCGTATCACGGTACTATCATTGACAGTAGTGTACTACAAAGAATCTGTGATAAAGAGTATGATTGTTTTGAAAGTTTTCGAACAACTAAAAGGTTTAGCTTATGATTGAAAATTTCAGAACGTTGTACATGGGTTGTTCAACTTGCAGTGTAAGCTCCAAGTAATATGAATCGTCTTATCATGAGAGCAAGTACCAAGACCGCGGAACTAGCACACTTTATTTCGCAGAGTGATAAGGCACATTTAGCTGCGATGCTGCTCCCTCCTCATGGCATATACATGGTAATTGCAGAAGATGTGATGGGCCTTTGGACTACCTACCATAAACCCTTAGGATCTGTCTCCAACCTTTCCAGCACCCCTGCCGTCAACATTGTATGTTTGTGTTCCACCCCCAGCACCTCCTTCTGACCAATCCAAGCGCGTTGCTGGAACTCTCTTGCCAATCCTCTTTCTCTCAGCAGTTCCCACAACAATCCAATATTATTCATCGTCCACAGCGTATCCGGATTCATAAGTCCTAAAACTCTCACTCGCGCTTCATACACATCTTCCATTCCCTTCAACGCCTCCTTATATTTGCCCTGATCTTGCAATATTCTCGCGATATCCCACCTTGTTCGGATAGGATGAGGATGGTCTTCTCCCATGAGTGATATCTGTCCCTCAAGTGCTTGCCGATGCAAAGCTAGGGCTTCTTCGTACCGTAACTGGAAACGATAGTTGCGAGCGAGAGTGTTGATGGTCCAGATGATTTGGAGATCATTTTCTGGTAGAGCCTGACGAAGAATAGAAAGAGCACGGAGGTGATAAGCTTCTGACTCTGCGTAGTGGTGAAGATGGCGAGTGATGCGACCGAGCTCGTTCACTGTGAGTGCGATGTCAAGGTGGTCTGATGGTAGATATCTCTCTTGTATGGCAAGGGCTTGCAGTTGTGTTTGTACGGCAAGGTCGGTAAGGTGTTTCTGATCGTACATTATCCCGAGACTGTTCAGAAGCCACGTAGTACGAAGCGAGTACTTCCCTAAATTTTTGTGAGTCCTGGTGAGAGCACTGGAGAATAAGTCGATTGCTTGATCTACTTTCCCTGCCATAGTGTATGCTCGCGCCAGATCTCGAACGATGAGATCTCTTTCGAAATTGGAGATCGTCTCTGCTTTATCTGAAAGTGGGAGGTGATCTAGGTCAATTAATGCTCGTTGGATGTCAGCTAAATCTTCGGCTGTGAATGCAGATTTCGAAGCCCCATCGTGCTTCCAATCGTGAACCTCCTTTTGATATTTTGTGATCCGCTGCAGCGGAAAAGATTGCTTGTTCATTACCAAGAACCTCAAAATCCATGTTGATCTGGACAATTCCGAGGACGTGAAGTCGTCAATTCTTTGACATAAATTGGCATCGTATGAAGCAGATGATAAGTGATGACACCAATTTTCTGTAGCATATCTGACAAGCGGGAATAACAAAGGATCCACATTCACGTTATGAACCACATCTGAGGATGATAGAGCAGCAATCGTAACCTCGGCGATAGTATGATTTGCGTGAGATTCGGTTATCAGGAATTGAGTCGCTTTGGCGGACATGGAAGAAAAATCATGAGTTCTAGCTAGAAACTCGCGGACAGAGAGATGAATTGGATGAAAGGAGTCTTTTTCAGGACGATATTCGATCAATGGCACGCACAGGTCTATCACCGCATCTTTGAATGGCCGCAATTCACCCACGAAGTCGTTTTGTGTGGCGTCCCATGACAAGGCACGTTGCAATTCCTTCCATGACAAAGGCCGTGTAGTAAAGCATACCCATAGCAAGATCTTTCGCGCCAGAACACGTCTCCGAATACTCTGAGAGCCCATTCTTTCCAGGATCTGCCCATAGACACCATTCAGACCCGCGGGAATATTGCTTACAGCCTCCAGTATACTCTGCGAATCTACAGCTTCTGTAAGATTTTGCACCCCGAGGGCGGCGTACAGGAACATTCCATCGGCGGATTTTGAAAGTTTGGAGAAAGCTTTGTCTTGGATCTCTGTACCCTTCCCCGGTAAATTGCTCAATGACTTGTTGAGAAATTTGTCTATATCCGGTTGGACCGAAGCTGCATCTAACTCGATTGTGAGAGCGCCCTCAAGCTCAATCGAAATAGCGGGAATTTTCCGCGAAAAGCAGGCCAGTCGGGCAGAAGAACATTCTCTTGCAATACTCATAAACGTTCTTGCTACCTCGACAGGATCAACACATTCGTCGAGCCCATCGAGAACAATGTATGCGGCTGAGGTATCCTCCAAGACATGTTTCATGAGGACCTCAACATTATCGGCGGGTGATATATGCTGCCTTCCATATTTCTTCGCGGCTCCATAAGCACTAAGAATCTCTGCTGGGTATTCGTTCATCTGTGCCACCAATTGAGCCAGAATTGACCCCATGATGTTCAGAGTCGATATTTTCTGTGCATCGCCTGAGTTACAGTAAAAAAAGGCCACGACTGCTTTCTCGTTGACCTTCTGAAGATGCTCAATAGTGATAGAACTCAACACAGTCTTTCCAGCTCCTGGTCTCCCTTGGCACCAAAGCATCGAGGAGGTCTTTCCTTCTGCTACAGGAAATGTAGTTGTGCTGTCTCTCGCATAATCTCTCCAAGCTTCGAAGGCCGGACTCTCTAGTAACCAATTACCTGTTCCAGATGCCCTCCTCTTCAATGCATGGTAATAGTCTTCCCTTGGGTCGACTTGAGTGAGCCATTTCAAAACACCCTCCTTCGCGTCTGTTGAGCATGTTAGCTGGAACTATTTCCCATTCTGCTTCACGAGGATACGAATGTCTGTGCCGAGCATACCATTCAGTTCTTTCTTATCAGCTCTCCATGCTATTCCGGCATTGTCTCCCGCTACAACACCAACCATGGATTTGATGTTTTGTGTTTCCAAATCCATCCTCTTTCGATGCGCCAATGTAACTTCGTCATTGAACAGCCTCGTATACCTTTCCATATGAGCAAGATTGTCCTTGAATTCGGTCTCAAAAGATTTCCGAATATTCTTCATGAACATTTTCAGTGCTATATAACGTTAGCCGCGGCCCCTGACAAAAGATAGTGATTTCAAACCCACAGCCCACAGAAACCGCTACTCTTATCTTCTCCAAAAACACATAGATCTCACCATATAAGTCTTTCAATATAATTTTTACTCTATCATCGCTCTCAAACATCTTCTCGTACTGTTTCGAAATCGATAGCACATCCCCCAGCCTCACCAGCGCGGCATCAATGTACTGGAAATACATGACGGACGTTTGCGCCACCAACAGGATGCCCTTCAAGCTACCCCATACTAAACTTGCCGTACTAGTCCCTTGAACCATCATATCCACAACAGGAGCAAACCGCGCGAGGAAGTCAATGACAGGTTCGATAGTTCGCCCGACCTTGCTATATCGTGATGAGCCATGATTGTGGCGTTCGAGGGCACGAACTTCGCGCCAGATGTCGTCGATATTTACTGGTGCTGGCACCGAGGACTTTGATCTCAAACTGTCAGTTTCACCACTTGCAGAACTTTCAGTCTTGGAATTTTCACGGTTGTTCGTGATTGTGTGACTTCGTTGAGGGAACGGAGTCGTGACTTTGACGTCGTCTAGGCTCGGATAACCGACAGCCGACCGATAAGAAGGGACTCTATCGTGGCCGAAAGCCCCCGCCCCCGAACCATCCCCACCTGTTGCTGGAAGTGTTTGTCTTTTTCGGAAACGCGACATCATATTATCTTAGCAAGAATAAGGATTTGAAGGAGAAAAGAACCAAATCCTATTTCAATAAATGAAAAAGATTAGTGAACGTCTTTAAACGCAACTCTACAATTGCTCCGCCTTCAAGGCGAAGTCGTAAGACGACAGTGGTCACATCTCACCTCCCTCAGCCGCAGTCCGCGTTGGGGTACGTGAAATAACGCGTGCAACCAAAAGCAAGGCGAGCAGGCAAGCCATGCAAGGAAGTCTTCATCTAGTGATGCAGATGACCCAATCTGGACACAGCCCCGAGTCTTGGAGAATCCACCAAGAGCCTCACAGAAGTACTGTATACTTTGCCGCCTAAATGGCTTCTCCACAGTCGAGCCATTCGAGCTGAGGACAAGCTCCTTTTCATTGGGCTGCATATTTGGTCACAGTTAACTTTATAGATGCAAGTACCTTAAAAGTTCCATTGTTTGATTGCTTCGCTTCGCTTTATGAATTTGCGGTTCGCGATGAAGGGGTACTCCAGCTTTATATGCAGTGTGCCGATGGAAAGGTCGGAATACACCACAGCGGTTGGGGACATCGTTCGTAAATTTCTCGGCGATAATGCGAGAGTGGGTGGCTCTACTTCTATCGTAAGAAACTCCACAAGATAAATAAGGACCTTTACGATACGAAAGTTAATGCTAGCCTTGCCAGACAGGAAGTTATGATTACGAGCTAAAACTCCCCGAAGAAGAGAGAGAGCTCTCAAACGAAGAATTGCAAGTAAGTTTATGTATTCCTAAGTAATCGAAGCGAATGATCATTGATTTCATACTCAGAAACTACAAGTCCTATGTCGGTTGCGATGCAACCAGCTCCAACAATCACTTCCGGCACCTCCCCACTCACCAAACCCCCCTAGTTATCGATCACCATCAACCATAGTTCCCTCTCCTCCTCCTGCAATAACCACGCCTCCAACTCTACCCAGCAGCCCAGTACAAAAGCCCGCACCCAAAACCCGCCCCGACACTATCCGCATCAAGAATATCCCAATAAACTACGCCAAAGACGTAGTAAAACTGGTCATTGGGGACGCTTTCAAGAGCACTCCCTTAATCCACAGCCTTGCGCCATATTCCAAAGACTGCCTGTGCGCCACTGCGACGTTCCCCGAGGAGGAAGATTTCGAGTATCCGACAAAGAGGTTGCCGGCCATCAGACAGGCGCATCAGCTCAAACCCGGGAAGGCAGACTTCCAATACGATGTTGACTTCTTCAACTTCACTCCGCTATGGGACGCGAGTTTTGGAGATAAGGAGGTGATTGTAGAGTGAGTCATTTCAATCCGCCTCATCTCAGCGAGAGGGCGTTGCTAATGAGCGGTCTAGTATCGTGGCTGTGGTTGGTCTTGGGACACACGCCTTTGGGACGTTTCGGTCGCCCAGTGCGGGCAGTCATGAGATGTGGTTGAGAGATTTCCTCCCGAAGGATATACCGAAGACGCGGATCCTTCTGTACGGATACCCGTCGACGGTCGATGGCGGCCAGTCGATTGAGAAGGTGGAGGACATTGCGAGTACATTTTTGAATCGCTTGGCCATGTTCCGGAGGGTTACTTCGGTGAGTCATGAGACAAGTATCTTCCAACATCCTAGAGGTCATTGCTAATCAGACTCACAGACCCGAGAGCGCCCGATCATCTTCATCGGCCAGAGTCTAGGAGGATTGATCGTGCAAGAAGTGAGGCTCATCTGCCTCTAGTCGTTCTAAGTAAATACTAATGAGCATTCGCAGGCTCTTTTAAAAGCTCAAAACAGCTTAGATTGCACCGAAGTCGAGATATTCAATTCCTGGCACGGCCTCGTCGGCTTCGGCATCCCCATCGGCGGACTGCGCAACCCCTCACTGATCGAAGCAGTCAAAGACCAACCCAACAAAGTGCTCATCCGGCAACTATGCCTCGATGAACTAGGGACGCCCTCGGACTACCTCAAACAACTGAAGCTTAACTTCGAGAAATGTTGCGAGGGGAAAAAGGTGTCATATGCGCCTGAGATATTGTATTTCTGGGAACGACACTATTCACAGCCACGAACTGTATATCTTCCTTCTTCTCTATTAGCTGAGAACCATTAGGCTAACTGCTTCTAGCGCAATGGTAAAGTCGGCGATAAAGTGCGCATGGTAGAGGATACTGAGACGCCTGGAGCAAGGAACTTACCCCTAAACTCCGATCACTCCGGAATGGTAAAGTACAGCAGTAGATCAGACCTTCTATATGAGGACGTCTGGAACAACATCAACAGTATGGTGGATAATATCATGGAAAAGAAAGACGTTTTAGCAACGCAAATGAGCCCTTCAACCAAGGCACAGAAAGGAAAAGGTAAACCAGGTGGAAAAGGCCCAAGGGGTCCGAAGAGGAAAGGCACGTTCGTATCTGGAGATGAGATGGATGATGGAATGCACTCGTAGTGACATGATTTCGATTTTCTTTCATAGGTATCCAACTTGTCTTAGCACCAACATTACTATTCCCTCTGATTACTCCGTCCCTGTGGTGCACCGTCCAATATTTGTACATGAGCAATTACCCACAACGCCATCATATCCCGCTAAGTCTAGCCGCTAGATGCCCAATTATTATTATACAGTCCATTCGTCATTACATATATTATCACCCTGCGAATTCGGCCGTGTTAAGACGGCCTTGGTGGATGAACTTCAGCCCCTTGCTCTGGCTATCCACCCCTCCGCTGTACATATTTCGCGCTGTTCTGAGCTTTTCAGTGAAAGCCTCCCTCTCTAAAACATGGTTAGCAGAATAAGACCAAGAATGTTTTTGGAAATATCTACCAATATCATCCGTAAATGTTAGTTCTACCCAGCTGAGTTTTTCGGGATTCGTGGGATATTTCTCCCGTCCAATCTCTACGTCCACACGAGTAGCATGAACGATGAAACACCGAGGACACTTTGCTTTCTTGTCATCGCACTTGCATTTTCCACGGTCGATTTTCGCATTGTCATCAACTGGAAAATTATCAGCAGGTGTAATCTGAGAAAGAAAGATTGTGTGCCTTACTCTTGAATGCCAAGATCTGACCAGGTTGAATGTCCTTATTCTTTGAAGATGAATCAACGAACATTATCAGTAATGGAGGGATTGGCATGTGTACACGTAGCCCATCCCCACCATCCACTTCGGTGATGCGTGCGCCTGGAATCTTTTGTTGAGCTTTTACCGTGGCCGTAGAAGCGAAGGAAGCTCGACTCATTGTCGACATAGAAGTAGGCGCTCGATCGAGAGATGACTTTAGTCCCATAACAACCTCCGGTTTCGTCTCATCCTTCCAAGTCCATATCTGCAATCGCCCAGTAACGACATTCAGGTTCGTGCTATGGAATTGTGTCCTTTTCAGGATGCGAAGCTTGATGTTCTGTTTACTAGAGTAATGGCGGTTAGCAACGAGTTTTGACATTGAATGGAGTTGCTGAACTCACAATTCTACATGAACCTTGTACCCCGTCACATATCTTTGGAATTGCTTTAGATCCTTGGAGTCTCCAAATGTCAATTGAGCACTGCGCATCCGTGGCTGTCCAGGTGATTTTTCTTCGAGGTATAAATCGCATCTATAGACGCCGGCGCGATATTGAGGATGGATGGTGGTCTTCCGCAAATCACTGGACAATATATTAGTCATAAGTCATAGAAGCGAAGACTTGGACACTTACACGTCATGAAATTGTCGTAGACCTGACGGCCACTGGTTTACATGTTCATTAAAATCCAGCAACAACCGACTATCAGGGTCAATTCGAATTTTAAGATTATAGCCAGCTTGCTCTCCCCCCAGGGCACTACCAAAGGTCAACATGCAACAAAGCTAGGGTATTTTAAGATGAACACATACCATTTGAATATGACGCCTAAGTCGTCGATAACCATAGAATGTGAAGACTCCACCGAACCACTTTCCTTGCGGCCTGAACTAGGAGTTAACGGTGGTAGCTGGGGAGTTACTACGCGCTTCCTAGTCCTTTCTTGCACTTGAGCCGGGTTGAGATATTCCGTTGGTAAGTCGGTAAGTATGCCGAAAAGTAGCTGGAATAAGGTTAATCTACGGCTCCATACTTTCAGGAAATTGTGGACTTACAAGTTCCAGTTCCGCGACGTAGTTTTGCAGGGTAAGACCCATCCCTATCATCCGCAGATCGTGCTCATGATGGTAAGTTTCCTCAAACTCTCGATACTCCTGCGAGGCTCGAGCCGACATCAGGTAATGGGAGCAAATCACAAGGTAAACCCACCGTTGCGCAGGACAGCAGTTTGCATCTGTGGCGAGCAGCAGATTTCGGATGAAACACTGGACGAACCCCACTAAGGACCTGGAGGAGCCATCGCAGAAACTATCGCCCGATATATTCGCCAGGTAATCCGGATTTTTGAGTCTCACCCACTTGAATCTGTCGTCATAGCCATTGCTTGATTCCTGTTGTTGTCTTCCGCATCTTTGTATTTCGGTTTCGATATAATGCTCGATTTTTCTGGACCTCCATCGTTTGAAATCTGGCTGGATGATTGAATTAATCTTTTCGTCACTACCACAAATGATTAACGAACCGCAGACGTAGCTGATGAAAGTACATACGGATTGAAGGTGCAGATTAGAACGCGCAGCTTTTGGTGCTCAATGGTTATATTGTCCACGAGTGATGACCACCCCAGCGGATCCCACTCTCGCGGGCGACCAGCTAACGTACTCTCCTTCTCATGCTCATGTATGATTGATTGCAATACATCATGGAGACTGTTGTGTATCGAAGCTAAAAAGTGCATCAAATCCCCGGAGTTATCACCGTACTGCGTCGATATGCCGAGATCCCCACGGAGGCGCACATGGAAAGTCGCCAGGTATGTTCTGATGTCTGTAAGTTCCCTGTGAAGTGAGGTGCTAACGTTGGAGATTGCGTGAGCTGTGCCATCGACATCGTCAGAATGCAGGTATCTGTGGTGGGGAAGAGGGTCGCCAGTGTAACATAACATACAGTGTTGAGCGATACGGGCTTCGATCCCTTCGGCAAGGACCAGCATGCGGTCAAAGAATTCCATTATCGTATTCCCTGTTCGAGATCGTCCATATCACCGTGAAAAGTAATATCATGATACCCGCGGGAGCTTCAAAATGCTCAGGAAAAAAGACGGTTGAGATTGACGTGCGATCCGTTCTAAAAAGTTGTTTTTCCACGGTGTCGGTATCGAAGACCTATGTTACAGGGTGTAGCCTACAGCCCCGTTTTCTTCTGGAAATCAGGTATCTGGTACTTGTAGCGCGCTCTGAGCCACAGTAATCCAATGACAATTGGGCCCCGTCCAAGTTCCCCGCCAAGATATGGGAGGAGATTAGTTTCCGGACAGCTAGAGGAGTTGAGACGATGGAAACAGCCAAAAGGTGTGGAATCTTTGAACGGACGAGTAAAGCTGTTCGCGCTAAGCCCTGCAGAGCTATTGATTCCTGCAACCTCCACCACAGGCACAAAAGAGGTGGGGGGCGGCACCACACAATTCGTCCAGATTCGAACCCTGTCGCCACATGTTCGTATCTACAAGAGTAGCTTCCCCCTTCCCACCCGCCAGGGGCTTGGAAGCTTACCTCTTTTTGACGCCAAGGTGCCACGAGAATGAGGCTGACGACCCCAGAGCCAGATAGGTCACCGAAGCCGAGTTCTAGGCACGACTCAAATACCTCATAGTAGCCATGTTAACCGTGGCTCTCTGGGTGGGAGATAAACCTCCACAACTTATTCTACGCAGCCCCGCGAACCTGTTGCACTTTTTGTTCTGCATGTTTGTCGGAAGCGCATTGCCTATGAATCCACGCCATGGCGGAGACCATAATGATGTCTCACGTTGGTCCGAAGGACGAGATCGAACCTAGGAACAGCTTGCAAAGACACAGGAGCAACATCAGTCTCGGGGAGATAAGTGTCGATGATCTCCAATACATCACAGAGGAACAGGCTGCTGGAAATCCTGCGAAAGAGTACACGAAAGCCCCAAAGGACCGAGATCTACTGAATCGCTTTCAGGTGTTCTGCATAATTGCTAACCGGATGATGGGTACGCGCTCACTTCATCACCTCTCTGGTATCTGCAAAGGCACTACTGACGACTTGTAGGAACGGGTATTTTCGAAACCCCAACGGCCATCATACAACAAGATCGCAATGTCGCAGGCAGCATATTCCTATGGGCGGTCGGTTGTATAGCTAGCATGGCAGGAACGCTGATGTATGTCGAATATGGTTTGACGATTCCACGGCGTCGGATGAATGGGGAAACTCAGGCTGTGCCAAGAAGGTGTGTTCTCATTGCTTGTTTCTGATGTCAAGATACGATGAGGTGGTTCTTATTCCCTGTCTTTAATTTCGAGATACCATGAGCTCGTTCTCATTACTTATTTTTGATTTCCCGACACGATGAGCTAATTCGTGCAGTGGAGGGGAGCTGAACTACCTCAAATTCCTCATGAAACGTCCAAAGTTCCTCACCGTATGCATCTTCGGCTTCATATTTGTTGTGGTAGGAAACTCTGCAGCCAATTGTGTCTCGTTCGGAGTTCATGTGCTCGCTGCGGCAGGTAATCATAACCCTAAGAAAGGTGTCGTGCAAGCCATCGCCCTCGCAACAGCTTGGCTAGTCACTCTATTGCATGCACTTGGTCGCATGGCCGGTATCCATCTGAACAGCGTCTTCGCTGTTACGAAGATTTCTATGCTCATAATGATGATCATCCTAGGTTTCATAGTCCTGAATAACCATACGAGCCATATGCATAGAGATCCAGGGTCATACTCAAATCTCGACACCAAAACTAGTTTCAAGCATCTCGGTAGGGTGGACAACGCTCGAGGTTTTGCAACCTCGTATCTGAATATTGTTTTCACTTTCGGAGGATGGAACCAAGCAAACTATGTATGTTTCATTCCCCTCTATTTTCGAGTCTTCTAACATTCAAAGGTACTCGGAGAGATCAAAAAGCCAACCACTAGATTCAAAGGTATATCGCTATGGAGTGTAGGCTTCATCTGCAGTTTGTATTTGTTGACAAACATTGCATACGTCAGTTCCAGCCTAAAACAAAGGCTTTTCATCGCTTACGCTTCATCTAGTTAATAGTAGTGCCACTGCCACAAGACGGGGATTTCAGCAACAAGCCAACCATCATCGAGCACTTCTTCATGTTAACGATTGGACAAGCATGGAATAATGAAGGGGCACTTAGACTCATGAATGCATGCATCGCAGTTTCGAGTTTGGGCAACGTCATTGTCACAACCTTTACCGCTGCTCGAGGTACGTAGCCATCCCCCACCTAGAAAGGATGCTGTCTCGCAAAGTCTTTACCAACATCCTCTAGTAAAACAAGAAATCGCCAAAGAAGGCATCCTGCCCTGGTCCCTGACGTTCGCCAAAAACGTCAACATAATCGAATGGTTAACAAAGAAATTTTCCCGGAAAACAACACAAGAAGAAGACTTCATACTCGTCGACGCCCCTGGCACAACTGAAAAGTCTCAATTCGAGCCAATCCCGCTCCCCGCACTCGTCCTCCACTGTCTATTCACCACCATCCTAATCCTCGCCTCAATACGCATCCCCCACCCAGCCGACGCATACCCCTTCCTAGTCGGCATCTACACCTACACCATCGACGCCATGTCCGCCATATGTCTCAGTTTCGGGCTAATCTGCATGCGGCTCCGAGGCACCTCCAACTGGAACAGCTACTCGCAATCCAACCGATGGGTCAGTCTTCTCACGGGCATCATCGTCTTCTGTGCAAACACGTTCCCCGTCTTCGCGCTCTGGATCCCCGAACGAGGCCTGGGGGCTTCCGTCCCCTGGTACATGGTCCCGACGATCGGGTGGGCGCTGGTGCTCGGCGGGTTGATCTACTGGCTGGGGTTCCGCTTCGCGGTCCCGGTTTTCTTAAAGGGCGCGGTGCTGGAGGTGAAGCGGGATCCGGTGATTAGTATCGATGACGAAGGGCATTTCGTGCAGCATGGGGAGATGGTGTATCAGAAGTGGTCGGTGCCGGAGGATGAGGATTTGGGGTATGCGAATGGACGGGTGGGGGAAAATTGAGATGCGAAGTAATGGGAGAATGTGGGATATATGGAACAGCCTGTGGAAGGAACTCTAATGCAAGTGGGTGACTGCTTTGTAAGACTGCTTTGTAATAATATGTAATAACGTTAGCTAGAAACTCGAGTCCTGTGTCTTATATTTAAGTTATGGCGATCTATCGAGATTTTGTTTGAAGGTCGTGAGGATAGAGTTTAGAAAGAGATACTCTAAAAGCCTAAATCACAGGCTAATTTATAAAGTTCAACTCACTCTTCCGTTACCCAGACCCGTAGGGAGGCACATAAGCGTGTTGTATATATAGACCTGTGTTAGAATTGAATCCCTTACGACAGGCCTATTAGAATACTACTATCGAATGCTTTGTTGGTGTCACTAACTACCCATACTTCGTAGCCACGACACCAGTACTTTCTCTGTGAGAAACTGAACTTCTAGGAAAGAGTCAAAGATTGATTGTGATTTCTGATGAGTCCATATAATGTAGTAGTAACAAGAATATCCGCCCGTTCCCCCCAAGCCATACGGCACCATGGCATAGCATAGCATAGCATGGAATCTTCATAAGCATGGCCCATCACACCGCACCATGCCAGCACATCCTTTTTAGTATTTTCTGTTCTTTAGCTTTTCCATTGCATATACACCATTCCGAATTGATCCTCACAGCACAGTCTTAAAAGCCCACTCATCCATCACTAATATCATCAATCAATCATCGTCGACATAACAAACGAAAAAACAAATAGAAGCCCTCAATGCGATAAGATAAAGTTCTGTGCAGCGAGCAGACCAGCTCTTGACTCACGTCCCCTTTCCCAGTACACACAACAAGCTAGGTGACCTAAACTTCCTCCGAATGGCTTCCTCTCTGCATGCTAGAAAGCTCAATGTCCTTATCCATCGAAACTGGCGAACGATGTTCGAGGCTCGCTGTGCGGTTATCGAGCGAATGTCTGTCTTCACCAAGATACGCTGCTTTCGGGACAATATCAGCATAGTTGAGATCGGTGAATTGAATGTCTTCTTCGAGGGGAGTAGCGTCTTTGATCTTGAGCAAGATGACGGGAGCGGCGAAGATGAGGGCGCCGGCAAGGATGGCCCATGTGGTGGCGAATTCGATCATGAAGGGTCTTTCCGTCGCGTCGATGCGCCAAATGATGGCTGCGCCGGCAGATTGAATGCCTTTGTAAAAGCCGGCGAAGTTGGCGGTTTTTCTGCCTGAGTTGGAAAGGGCGCCCATGAACCTACGAAGTGTTAGAAGGAAAATTGTTCGAGGGACTGGAAGATACTCACCAGTAGACGCAAAGTTGCCAGACGGCGTCATAGAATCCATAGGCCATATACAAGACGCACGGTCCAGCGTAACCAGGATCGGTCCAATCCAGCTTGCCCTTATAGTCGGGCTGCGAAGTGACACCACGGTCGGGAACAGATGATTGATATGCCAATCCCCCACCCCAAACTGCACCAGTCAAGATAAATAAGCCAATCAGAGCAGCTCTTGCTCTAACAACGCGTCGAAATCTGTTTATGTCAAGCGAGTATCCGGCCGCGAAAGCGCCAATGATTTGAGCACACCAGTACAAGATATTGTTGAGTGCGCGGGTACGGGTGTTGAAATGCGCACCGTTGATGCCATTGAACTGATATGTATAGAACCAATTGGAAGCAAAGAACATGGGAAAGAGGAGGAAGATGTAGGTATTGTTAATAAGGGTGTACCACAATCCGTAGAACTCACTTTGCCAGGTTGGGTTCTTCATGAGGATGACATGGGATCCATCTGATCGTATAACCTTGCCGGCGTCGACGAGACAGAAAGCAGTAATCGCGCCGATAAACATGAGGGTAATGAAACCAATGTATGTTGCGTCGCTGACGGTCGAATTGGTGGTATCGTTGACGTTAAGAGCGAGGGGAATCTACTATGAATTAGCATGTAATCAATTCTACTTTCGTGAGTATGAAGTAAACCTACCAATGCACCAATCACAGCACCAAGGTTGAAGATTGACCAGAACCATGAGATGTACTTGCCCTTGGAATGTTCTGGAGGGTAAGACATCATGATGGCACCTTGAGCGGTCCAAAGAAGACCAGCGCAGACACCAAGTAAACCTCCCGAGAAGATGACATATCCGTCATTCTTGGTGTGACTGTAACACAAGAAGCTGGATGCATAGACACAGTAACCTAGTCCACCCAAGCCCAAGGTGAGTCTGATGCCGAGACGATTGGCAAAAGTGCCTGCAAAAAAGCCGACAATGGAGAAAGTGGAGTAGAGTGCAGTGTTTGCGTTGTCAGCTGGCTTCGCGGAAACTTGACCTCCTCCTCCAAGACCACTAAGAGCATTGTACATGCCGACGCAGAGGAAGCAGACGAAGGCGACCACGACCAATTGAACTTGAGGAGAGGCATACCAAGGGAGGGTGATGGGACCAATTCGGACTGATTTGTAGATCCATCCTGACGGTCGAGTGATAAGAACTGGCTGCTCCTTGGTCGTGCTGTAGGAGGTATGGTTCGAAGTATCTGTCTGTTGATCTCCCATATTGGCGGCAAAGACGACGAGGAGTCGTTATGGGAATAGTAACAGAGTTTCGGAAGGAACTGAATTATTTCACATATGCTTACCAAGATGGTTACTAGCAAGGTGAAAAAAATTCAAAAATGCACAGGTGAAGGAAACATGGAAGAATCGAGGGGATGCGAAAAGGGAAGAGTTAAAAACGTCAGATAAAAGAGCTGTTCAGAGAGCTCGAGACTTGAGATCTGAGGGGTTTTCTGGCCAACGGGAATGGGAGAGTGAATGCGGCGAAATGAATTATACCCACCTACCAATCATAATCGTCATTACAATCGTATACTATATTCACTCTTTATTTTATCGAGAGCCAGAACAAGAAGGAACGACTCTGCTTTTCAACGAACATTCAGATGGGGATGGAAGGTGCCGATCCTGGCAGCCAACTAGCAACGTTACGAGCATTCATGCCAATCGCAAATGTTACTTCTTGGCCAGCTGGCTGGAGACTTGTAGGAATAGCGACAATGAAATCATGGAGTGGATATAGATGGCCGTACTCCTTCATGAGATCCTTTCACTTCCAGTATCTCGCCTGCTTGGCGGTCTTGCGCTTGCTCTCAGTGCCGTCAGTAGGAAGTGCCTCTTTGGATGGTCGTAGGAGTGGTAAGATTCGGTTAATGCTAAGATATGATAATATCCATCCTGTCGGTAACCTATCATCTAGTCGTGCTGGACCCCACAAGGCACAGGGAAGGATGCGTGTGCAAACTTATATAGAGCAAAATTGTTTCATGCAAGTGCGTGGAATCCCCCGGAGGAGCATCACTTAAAGACATTTCAGTTTCTCTTCTGCTTTTGCGTGGACAAGAATCACATGCACAGAGTAAGATAATGCATGCACGTCATCTAGTGGCACAGAGCCGCATGTGGTTGGTGGCGCGTTGGAGTTCATTGCCGCACCAGAAATTGTCGACAGGTGAGCCATGCCGTATCGGCTCCTGTACCGATACATACTGCATGCTGCATGCTGCAGGCCGAAGAGCGAAGAGCGAAAGTCGAGCCTGTCCGGATGGATCATGGATGTCCGAGTGTGTGAGAGAGAATGATAGCGACAGCAACAGCAACATCGCCAATTCGGGAGAATGCCAACGCGCGTCTTGTACAGGACCTATTTGGTATGGGATGTCTTGCCATGTCGCCGCAACAAATAATTGGTGCTTTGCGGGAACATAGCTGTTGGTTCAAGTAACTACTGTACTTTACCGGAAGACTCCACGAGGACGGTTGAGGCCATGATGAGCATAAACTCAGGATGCAATCCGTCCTTCGTTAATCTCCCGAAGCCACGCACCCACGCACCCACGCACCATCATCAGTAGAAGAGTGGCTCATATCGATTATGACAGATGTGTGCGACAGGTGCTGACTCACCCATTCCCAGTAATTCATTGCGATGTCAGCTGTTTGTCGTCTCTCATTACTGCTAACCGAAAACCCTAGCGTCACATTAGATGGCTCTATCTGTCTCTGTGGGTGACGCTCCGCTGGCTCCCCGAGGGCCACTGCCGTGGAGGCAGACTGTTTCCCTTGATATGCGAGTGCTGAGAATGGTTCTTACGGTTCTGTCCACGGTCACGGGAAAATCAAGACTGTCTGAAGGCGTCGACCCAACCGTTTTCTGTACAGGAGTCTCAAAGTAACGCCAGGCCGGCCTTGCTGCAAACCCCGCGCGACCCCATGCAGGAAGTGCTATTTTCAGAGATTGTTCGATTTCTCCGCCGTTGGTGGTTTAAGTAGCCACGTGGAAATGAAAGCAGGTACAAGTACAATTACGGTACAAGGTAACATGACTGCGCCGATGAGTACATGTCCAGATGGGTGGACATCCAACGATCACGGCATTTCGGTTCCATGAAGGGAGGAAGGCAAAAAGTATTCTTCCCAACGTCACACTTCATAACTCCCCAGTATTAATGACCGTAAGGTTACTGGAATGTGGATGTGTCTTGATGGAAAACTTGTACCTTCCATCATCAGCTCGGGCGCACTCCGGCATGTCGTTGTCAAGTGCAACTGACGGTACAAATAGCACTTCTCCATTGCTCCATCCCTCCATCCTCTCCATTCCTCCTCCTCCTCCTCC